>CAVNZG010001081.1:0-98000 GCA_963693315.1 Diogma glabrata
ACCTAATAGTAGGGGAGCCCGGGATGCTAAATTTGCAGTTACTAGAGCGTCATAGGGATTGTGAGGTTTATTGGATTGTGAAGTTTACGTTCTAAAATGAAAAAAGTTTATGTCAAGTTTTCCATTTTAGTGTGGGGGAGAGCGTGTAAGAATTTTTAAAAATGTAAAAAAAAACAGTCACATAAAAATACTCGAGCGCGTCAGATATTCATAGAGTATATGCGCTTTGTCTTTCTGATAACCGATACATTTAAATCTGACGATTAACTAAAGGGAGGTGGGCGTATAGAGAGGTGGAAAAACAAAAAAAAAAGTTATTGGAGCGTGTCAGATATTCAAGGTTTATGTAAAGTGAACTCAAAAAAGTGTCCTATTTAAATGACTGACGATTTAAACGTTACCAAAAGTCATGGCTGATTTTGAAAAATGTAAAAATAAAATGTGACCTTGAGATACTCGAGCGCGTCAGATTTTTATGCAGGGGGATCAACTTGATGTCTTCGTCCTCCAGGATGATAATCTGACAATTATATGGAGGGGTACTGTTTGTCTGACAATTTTAAAGTGACAATTATTTGTCGTTTCTATTTCTATGCAATTTTTTTCAAAAACAGTATTTTTAATCTACAACTGTAGTAAATTTAATAGTTAAAAAGCATAATTTACCATTTTGTTTTATGTTACTAGGATTATCTCAGTTATATTAATGCTTTTGGATTGAAAATTACGATTACTACAATTAATGTAATATGAAATATTTGACAATTGATTTTTCCTGCAATTAAGCGAGCAAACATTTACTAGATTTTGGAGTGTTTTTAATTTATTTTTAAACAGTGCATGAAATTCACAAAATAACTTATAAATACAACAAACAAATCAAAGCGTCTAGCAGCCACCAAAAACGTGTACACTATGGTGATCAGCTGAGATGGCGTCATGCCAACAGACGCTCTAGTGGAGTCGGTGCGAGAGAGTAAGAGATAAAGAAAGAGTGAGAGAGAAGTGAGGCGCGGAGTGGGGAATACACAGCTCTCAGCATCTGTACGCTCCATCTTTTATTGACGATTTTACCTGAATCGCCCCATGAAAACTGTCAGAATATATGTTTTCCGTAATCCTGATAGGATTACCTTCAAAATTAAAAAAAAGCTTATCGCGCTCGAGTATTTCAAGGTGTCGTTTTTTTTACACCTTTGTGACTCGCCTATTTCCTTATGTCACGGTCAAATTGTCAGATTATTGAAATATTCACTTTTCTGGATGTATTTAACTTACCTTCTCTTAATCTGACGCGCTTGAGTTTTTCTGACGATTGATTTTTTTTTACTAATCTGACGGGTTGCCCTCGACGCACCCCACTACATTAAGGGTTCATATTTGGTAGGAGTACATTGCAGGGTGCAAGTTTTCTCCCCATATGATTTTCTGACGCGCTCGAGTAACTCGCAAAATCCCCGCTTGGGCTCCCCTACTATAAGTATTACATTCATGAGCCAAAAGTGAAATTCTTACCCCCACTTTTTTTGACATTTCTCGACGTTTTAGGACATACTGATTCTAAAAAAGCAAAAAAAAATGTATGTCAGTCTGTGGGCCGACCGTCCGTCCGTCCGTCCGTCATTACCTACGCTGCAGGGAAAACGGCTGGAGGGATTTCAAAAATTTTTTTTCTAAAAATAGGTATTCACAAGGGACAGGTCCGAAAGGACGCTGTGTTCGATAACTGTACCGGAAGTGTGTCAAAAAAATCATTATGTGTGTCAAAAATAGCAAATATTCATATTTTTGGCTAAAATTTGGAGAAATCTTGATGGTCGGGATTGGTATGTGAGATCAAAAACTAGATTATTGCATTATAAGTTTGTCAAAAAAATGTTGTCATGTGTGTCAAAAGAAAGATTTTTATTTATTTTTTTACCTAATTTTTTGGAAAAAAAATAAAATTAATTGTTTGTTTGAATTGAAGTTTTATTATTATTATTGAGAATTATGGCATTATAAGTTTGTCAAAAAAATGTTGTCAAGTGTGTCAAAAGATTTTTATTTATTTTTTTACCCAATTTTTTGGAAAAAAAAAATTGTTTGTTTGAAATGAAATTTTATTATTATTATTGAGAATTATGGCATATAAGTTTGTCAAAAAATGTTGTCAAGCGTGTCAAAAGAAAGGTTTTTATTTATTTTTTACCCAATTTTTTTTAGAAAAAAATAAAATTAATAGTTTGTATGACATGATATTTTATTATTATTATAGAGAATTATGGCATTATAAGTTTGACAAAATATAATGTCAAGTGTGTCAAAAAATGATTTCATTTATTTTTTTAGACAAATGTTTTGAAAAAAAAATGTAGCTGTTTTTATGACGTAAATGTAATTTAGAATGAAATTTGACATGGAAATTTTTGAATTTGTTATAGTTTTTGAAATATTTTTGGAATTTTGAAAAAGTTTGTATTTTTGATTTTGTAATAATTTTTGCAATATTTTTAGAATTTCGGAAAAAGTTTTAATTTTTGATTTTGTAAGAATTTTTGGAATATTTTTAGAATTTTGAAAAATTTTTAATTTTTGATTTTATTATAATTTTTGGAATTTTGAAAAAATTTTCAATTTTTGATTTTGTAATAATTTTTGCAATATTTTTAGAATTTTGGAAAAAGATTGAATTTTTAAGAATTTTTGAAATATTATTGGAATTTAGAAAAAATTTAAATATTTGATTTTATTCTAATTTTTGGAATATTTTTGGAATTTTGAAAAAGTTTGATTTTATTTGATTTAACAATATTTTTGGAATTTTGATTATAATTTTCCGGCAACGTATTGATGTTTCGTGTTAGTTTTGTAATAAATTTTTAAACAGAGATAAAAAATCCTTGTTCTTTAACAAAGGGTTATGTTTGATATACATCGCTGCCTTTTCTACAAAATACAAAAGTATTTTGTAGAAAACTATATACAAATCCCTAACCCAGACCGAAGTCTTGATATCTCAGAGCTATGAGATTTCAGCCCCTCCATATTTTACAACTTGCTCTACGAAAAAATCTAGATTTATTTTCAGGGCAAAAAGATTACTTATTTTTGTTAAATAGAAGACGTCATGTCAAAAAAATCGATCTAGATCGAAAATGGGCGTGTTTAGAGCAATTTTTTGGCAAAAAGAAAACGACATTAAAAATTAAATACACATATACATAAGCATTATTTAAAATTTAACGATTTCAAATTGACAGTACAATTTATTTTGAAATTGCAGCATATATATTTTTCAAATTCTGAATGAAATGAAGTTTTCTATAACAATATGGTTAGTGATTTCTATCTTAGTTTTTAATGTTTTCGGTTTTAATTTTATTCAATTGAAGCATTTTATGAAAGAATTATTCTGACATACGATTTTAACAGATTGTATTAGTACTTGTGTATTTAATATTTCACTTATTGAACATCGTTCAAAAATTATATTTAACTATATAGTTATTAAGGGCCATATCGACAAACCAATATAAAATCGCAACTACAACTAAAGTGTCAGTTTTGGTATTTTTAAACCACGTTAAGACTGTGTTCCAATCCATGCTATTTAGTACTAAAATTCTAAATTGAAATAGTCAAAAATTGAGTTGACTATTTCGCCATTTAATTCTAAATTTGTATGTCTTATATAATCATATAATATAGCAACTCAATATTTTATATTGAAATCTCCTAGTCGGACAGACAGTATATAATTCTATTTTTTAACATTAAATGAAAAAACAATCAAAACAATGTTTAACTGTCAATATAGAATATATTTGAATTGGAACGATGAAGTTGACAGTTTTAGTACAATTTAGAATTTTGGTACTGAATAGCATGGATTGGAACACAGTCTAACAGGCTGATTCTGACATACCCTCACAGATGTAAAAATAGTCATAGCAAAGACTTTTCTCTTAGCTAAGACTAAAACCTCTTAAATGCGACTCTGTATGTAGTCACAACTGTGAGATGTCAAAAAATAACCTCTTAACGTAAGATCATCAAACATGGTCATCTTAAGCATCATAATTTAAATTTTCATATTTTTTATTTGGATTCTTGTATGAAAAATTATATTAATAAAGGATAAAATATTAATTATGAATTATTTATGTACTTATTATAAAATTTATAATAATTATCTATATTTTAGTTTAGTTTGAATCAAAATTGTAAAACAAAATATATATTGATATATATTGATATTGGTTTTACATAAAATGGCGATTGAAAATTTCATATTTGCAATATCAAACTTTGACTCTCATGTTGTTTTATGAAAATTTTATTTAAATTTTAAGGGAAAACAAACAAGGGAAACAATTCTTTTCTCACAAATTTATTGCAAAATAATTAATATATGGTATGATTTTATATTAATTGTATATAAATTATTATAAAATAAAATACATTTTTGATTATTGAAAATGGCGGTTGAATATTTTCACAAACAAAAATTATATTAACACCTTAAAAATTTTATAAAACATAAACTTGATTTTTATAAAAAATTATTATATAATATACCATAATTCTTAATAATAATTTATATGGTATTTTAATTTATATTTAAATTATTTAAAAAGAAAACATGACATTTTATAATAATTTTATTTATAAAAATAGCCGTTTGAAAGATCTCCAAAATATATTTGTAGAGTTATTATGAGGTTTTTTATGACGACGTTCACAGAATCGCAATTAAGATATTCCTCTTAAAAAAATTGTCATTACAAAAATAATCATATAGCTAAGACCTCTTAACTCAGAATCAGCCTGTAAATCGTCAGTTTTAAATGTTTTCGTCTGTTTTAACAGGCTGATGCTGACATACTCTCACAGATGTAAAAATAGTCATAGCAAAGACTTTTCTCTTATCTAAGACTAAAACCTCTTAAATACGATTCTGTATGCAGTCACAACTGTGAGATGTCAAAAAATTACCTCTTAACGTAAGACCATCAAACATGGTCATCTTATGGTGCTATTACACACAAATTAACAGGCTGATTCTGACATACCCTCACAGATGTAAAAATAGTCATAGCAAAGACTTTTCTCTTAGCTAAGACTAAAACCTCTTAAATGCGATTCTGTATGTAGTCACAACTGTGAGATGTCAAAAAAAAACCTCTTAACGTAAGACCATCAAACATGGTCATCTTAAGCATCATAACTTCAGTTTCATATTTCTTATTTGAAATCTTGTATGAAAAATTATATTAATAAAGGATAAAATATTAATTATGAATTATTTATGTAATTATTATAAAATTTATAATAATTATCTATATTTTATTTAAGTTTGAATCAAAAATATAAAACAAAATATATATTGATATATATTGATTTTAAATAAAATGGCGATTGAAAATTTCATATTTGCAATATCAAACTTTTACGTCTCATGTTGTTTTATGAAAATTTTGCAAATTTTATATAAACTTTAAGGAAAAACAATAATTCTTTTCTAACAAATTTATTGCAAAATAATTAATATATGGTATAATTTTATATTAATTGTATATAAATTATTATAAAATAAAATACACTTTTGATTATTGAAAATGGCGTTTGGTGTTTTTACAAACAAAAATTATTGATACCTTAAAAAATTTTATAAAACATAAACTTGATTTTTATAAAAAATTATTATATAATATACCATAATTCTTAATAATAATCTATATGGTATTTTAATTTGTATTTAAATTATTTAAAAAGAAAATATGACATTTTATAATACTTTTGTTTATAAACATAGCCGTTTGAAAGATCTCCAAAATATATTTGTAGAGTTATTATGAGGTTTTTTATGACAACGTTCTTAGAATCGCAATTAAGATATTCCTCTTAAAAAAATTGTCATAACAGAAATAATCATAGCTAAGACCTCTTAACTCAGAATCAGCCTGTAAATTCAGTTGCTATCATCAACTTTTCAGATGATAGTATTTATTATTTTTGACTGTAGATGGCGAAAAGATCAAAAACTGCAAGAAAGTACAAATAACTTTACGAAGTAATAATAATTTTTAAACAACAATTTCTTAAAAAATCATTAGTTATTTAGTATTAATATTATATTATATAATCGATTATATCTAAATTAGTGGTATATAAATTGTAAATAAATTATATACTGTAAAAGCAAATGAAATGTCAAAATGGCGACACCACATTATAGAGCAATTGTTGTAGCTTGTACAATAAGAAAATGCGCTAAGATTTGAAAAAAAAATGTGAATCGAAAATACGTAAAGAAAACGTAAAATTTTTACATTAAAATCTTGAAAATATGTATTCAATCATTTTATACCTAATATAATATAATTTTTATTATGATTTTAATATGATAATCAATTAATGTGATAATCGGTTTTAAACCGGTTAAATTTGCAGATGAAATCATCTGACGATTTTCTAGCAGTAATTGGTAAACCAAATAATTTTTCAAAAAGTCAGTTGCTATCAGCTAACTTTTCTTGGAGTTTTTATATCTATCTCGCGCATGCTATCCCTCTTTTTCTCATACAAAATATTTTTCATCAACTTTTCAGATTATGGTAACTGCAAAATTGATTATGGCAGCTGAATTTAATTTGTGTGTAATAGCACCATTAAGCATCATAATTTAAAGTTTCATACTTTTTTATTTCAATTCTTGTATGAAAAATTATATTAATAAAGGATAAAATATTAATTATGAATTATTTATGTAATTATTATAAAATTTATAATAATTATATATATTTTATTTTGGTTTGAATCAAAATTATAAAACAAAATATGTATTGATATATATTGATGTTGATTTTAAATAAAATGGCGATTGAAAATTTCATATCCCAACGAATTTTATTTCTACAGTAGAAAGTTTCTACAACTTTTCCATAGGAAAACTACACAACGATTCTATCTCGATTCTTTCTATAAAATTTTAACGAATTTTGATTGGTTAATTCTCTGATTAGCCTGCCTTCTTGAGAATAGTTTTACGAAACTGAACTAAAACAAAAAAAAGCAACAATCAAACATTCTATAACTTTATAGTTTATTATTGTTTTACCGTGAGAAAATTTAATTTATTTATTAAAACGATTTACTTAATTAATATTATAATATATTAAGAGTTTTAAAAGTGTATATAAACATAAAAGTGTAAATTTATATCTTAAAGAAAAAATATGGAATTTTTTAAAAAGTTAAATTGCGAGGTGAGAAAATACAACATGATTTCTACTCCATTTAAAACATTCTGAGTATACAAATTTTGCTAAAACAATTTATGTAAAATTACGTTAGTTGGATTAAAACACATGTTTAAAATAATCATGTTTGCTCAAATTTTTACAGAAAGTCAACAATAATCGCAGATGAGAAACAAGTTCATGGTAATAATAACATGGCGGAAGAATGCAGCAAAACAAGTATGTACAAACTTTTAAATCAGATCTATTCGGTAATTTATCAAATGAAAATTATTTTAAAATTTAAGTCAATAAATTTTTTTTATATTTGCAGATGCATGAGGAAAAGGCTATACGCAACTATAGAATTACATTTTAAAAAAATATAACATCAATTTAAAATTTTATTTAATTTTTAATCAAATTAAACCCTTTAGCTATTAAACTAAATTAATATGTAATTAACTAAATAAACGAATTTATATGTAGATATAAATAAAATCCTTCATAAAGAAAATGTGTTTTAATTATTTCAATATTTTATTCAATTTGATTCTCGGTTCTACCTATAGAATCGAAGGTGAAAAATAACAAAATTTCTATAAAGAATCGTTATAGAAAATTGTTGAAATTTCACAATAGAATCGTGATTGAATATTCCATAGCGATTCGAGTGGTAGTATTACATGATGAATCGTAGTAGAGCATTCGTCCACGAATCTAGCGGACATTTTATTTTTTTTTATATAAATTTCCATACCGTTTCCATCACGATTCTACAGCTCAGAGAAGAAGTTTCTTCAACGATTCATGGACGAATCGATGACATTTAATTCGCTGGGTTGCAATATCAAACTTTGACGTCTTATGTTGTTTTATGAAAATTTTGCAAATTTTATACAAACTTTAAGGAAAAACAATCATTCTTTTCTCACAAATTTATTGCAAAATAATTAATAATTAATATATGGTATAATTCTATATAAATTATTATAAAATAAAATACATTTTTGATTTTAAGATTGATATTCAATAAAAATGGCGGCAACAAACAAAAATTATTTATACCTTAAAAATTTTCTAAAACATAAACTTGATTTTTATAAAAAATTTTTATATAATATACCATAATTCTTAATAATAATTTATATGGTATTTTAATTTGTATCTAAATTATTTAAAAAGAAAATATGACATTTTATAATAATTTTATTTATAAAAATAGCCGTTTGAAAGATCTCCAAAATATATTTGTAGAGTTATTATGAGGTTTTTTATGACAACGTTCACAGAATCGCAATTAAGATATTCCTCTTAAAAAAATTGTCATAACAAAAATAATCATAGCTCATACTAGTTTCCCACCGCAGAAATTTGCTATGTAGTATAGCAAATATTTGATATTAGTTTGATTTCTCACCGTTCATATTATATTAAGATAATGTTTCGGTGGGAAACCAAACCTAACTTGACACTAGAATAAAATTGATATATCAAAATACCGTACTGTCAATTTTATATTTGATAATAGCGTTATAGTTTTTAAAATGAAATTTACAACCCAGAGAAAATCAAACTACATTTAGACCCGCCCTGCCACTGTTTTTGAACAGCATAAAATACATATAAGTTTTAATCTATAACGTCTTTTTTAAATAATTCTCTCACGAAAACCAAACGTCTACGTTGACTACGTTTTTCATGTCCTATTCCTTTATAATGCTATACTAAACATATCCATATCATAATCAACAATTAATAAATACACTTTAATTTATTAAATATCAGGAATGAATCTTACAAGCTAAAAATCGCAAGAAAACACTATGTTTACAAATTTCATAAAATGACATTTCACCTATAAAATAATAATTACGTTTCACACCGTCGATATTATACTTTATTTGATAAGTATTATATTTACTAGCTAGCAAATGAAAATAGCAAATTTAAAATAATTGTTGTGATAGTTTGCTTTCACACCGTTGCTATTATACTTTATTAAACTATACTAGCTAGCAAATTGCTACGGTGGGAAACTAGTATTATACTCTTAACTCAGAATCAGCCTGTAAAGTTTTAGTTGCAGTTTTAGGGCGATGATACATGTAAAATAAATATCTTTCAGACATAAAAAATTTCGCATTTAATTGGTTGAGGGGCGGTAACATTTTTTAAATTTCAAAAAAATATTTTTGACTGAAAGATAGAAAAAATATCTGTAAGATATAAAAACATAACCTAAAAAGATATTTTTTGCTTGACAGTTAAAACTGATTAACTGAAAAATTGATTTTAAAAGTAAGTTTTACCAATAATCAATTACAATTAACTTAATTTGATTATTTAATTACAATTAAAATAATTTATTTACTTATTCATATAGATTTAGGCATTTTCACATTGGACCAAATTTTTATTTTTTTGTTGCGATTATCGCCTAATCTAAATGTACATGTACAACCAATTAAATGCGAAATTTTTTATGTCTGAAAGATATTTCTTTTACATGTATCATCGCCCTTACACATCCTCTTCACGTGACAAATATCATGCCAATGATATTGATAAAAATGTAACAGAAATATCAAAGATGGCTGTTGGTATTACAAAATATCATACTGATATATTTTGACAGATATAAAACTTCGTTTTTGTTTGTTTGCAAAACTTTAACTTCTCTTATGTTTTCTTCCATAATTTTATTATAACTATGTTTTCTGTTATATTATGTATTCTTAGATATAATTCTTATGTATTCTAATGTATAACAACTCATGTATCGCACTGTATTCAAGCAATAAAGAACGCAGTTCACGTATGACGGCTACATACATAACATGGTGTCAGGTTATATTAAATAAAAAGAAATATTTAAATACAAAATTAATTATATTTATGCCAAACAACTGTTTTAATACTAAGTTTACACCAGGATCTAATAGGTACATACTATACTTATTAGGTCGACTATGGTCGATGTAAACAGTTATCAAAAAAGTACGTACCAAATATTTGGTAGGATGATTTGCTACCTATCAAATTAGGTACGTAGCAAATAGGTATTATTTTTGCGGTGTTAACACTAAAATTAGGTATGACATTGAAAATAAAAATAAATCAACTTATTTTATAAATATGTATTTATGTTTGATGTGATTTTTTTGCTGAAATTAAAAGTAAAATAAATTTTAGCATTAATATAATAAATGTTTTCAGTTTTTTATAAAAAATATATATGGAAATTATTTTTTCCTAACCAAAAAATTAACAATGAAAAGGACGCGCTAAAAATTAATATGTCATACCTAATTAATAAGAGTTTACATCACCGTATCAAATTTAAAAAGTATGATGGTGAAAATGGCTAGCAAATTTGATACGTAGCAAATTAAATACTGGTGTAAACTTAGTATAAATGTGAATGCCGTAACAATAACAATAAAAATATTATAGTGAACTCGAGGAAATAACAAATAAAGTTCACAAAATTAAAATTATACAGTGAACGCAAAGAAGCCATTTTTAATCGAATTATATCTCATAAATTCCAGAACATTCACTCACACATTGAAAGAAATATAAAAAAAAAAATGGATCCTGAAACAAAAAAAGTATTGGCTGAAATGAAATTAAAAATTGAATCATTGCAAGATGAAATTAAAAACAATAAAATAATAACTAATAATGCAAATAAAGATAGAAGTATGTATACACCATCTGCACAAATACCTTTTCCTAAACCTTTAGACACAGAGGGTGACATAAAAAGGAACATTAAGTTTTTTAAAATGTGTTGGAAAAACTATTTAATTTCTAGTGGTTTAAGACATGCCACAGAAGACGAAAAAAAGAGCACTCTTTTAGCAATAATAGGCGATGAATGCTTACAAAAATATACAAATATGAATTTAGAAACCAGTGAAATAACAACTGCCGAAATTCTACTAGATAAAATTACAGAAAACTTAATCCCGAAAATAAACGTACGATACGAACGCGCAATATTCAATTCTTCATACCAAAAAGAAGACGAATCTATTGATAAATTTATCAACAGATTAAAAGAATCTATCAAAACATGTCAGTATAATAACATGGAAGAAGAATTGTTAATAGATAGAATTATTGTGGGTGTACATAACCAAAATCTCAAACATAGATTATGGGAGAAAGATAATTGCAACTTAAACGAAATTATAAATATGTGTAGAATGACGGAACAATCGGAAATTCAACTTAAAAATCTCGAATCGCCAAATAATGAAGAAATTAATAAAATTGCAGTAAAACACCAAAATAATCGAAATTATTGGAATAAAAATAAAAAGAAAGAAAATAAATCGAACGAAAACACAAAAGTAATACAAAACTGTCAAAGATGTGGGAAAACACATGAATTTAAAAAATGTCCGGCATGGAAACATCTATGTAAGTTATGTGGTATACATAATCATCTGGAAACTAAATGTAAATCCACAAAACAAATTAATACTATTGAAGAAGAGTACGAAAATAATATATTGTGACTAAAGAATGAAAAAGAAATAATTTTAAATCTGTTGTTTTCATCAATAAATACAAACAATTTTAAATCAACGAAATGTCAAATTGATACAGGCGCTAGCTGTAATGTTATGAATATTAATGTTTATAAAAATATCGTTGGTGATGATCTAAGTATAAATAATTCTACTATAATTCTCAATTCATTTGGTGGTAATAAAATTAAACCGGTGGGCGAAGCAATTTTATACTGTCAACATAAAAATAAACTTAATATGTTAACAATGATTTTAGTGGATATTGAAACTAATACAATTATATCAGCTGAAACAAGTGTAAAATTAAATATAATTGAAATTATAAATCAAATAACAATTTCATCAAATCGTCTAATCGAGAAATATAGCGATGTGTTTACTGGAATCGGAAAAATTGAAGGTGAAGTTAATTTTGAACTTGATCCAGATGTGTATCCAATAATAGCACAACCAAGAAGAATTTCTGTAAATTTAAGAAGTGAATTAGCTAAAAAACTTGATGAAATGGAACAACAAGGTATAATTATAAAAGAAAATGATCATACAGATTGGGTGAGTAATATTTTAATAGTAAAAAGAAATAATAATTTACGAATATGTCTCGATCCATGCGAATTAAATAAGGCTATTAAAAGTGTTGACTACATAATGCCAAAAATTGAAGAAATTTTACCAAGATTACACAATGCAAAAGTTTTTTCAACATTAGACGCTAAACATGGTTTCTGGCAATTACAATTAAACGAAAAAAGTAGCAAAACAACAACCTTTTATACGCCATTTGGTAGATATCGTTGGTTAAGATTACCTTTCGGAATCAGTCCTGCCATGGAAATATACCAAAAACGACAACATGAAATTTTAGAAGGTTTAGAATGTGTTGAAGTAATAGCAGATGACATAATAGTTTTCGGAAGAGGTACAACTCTAGAAGAAGCAATAAAAGACCATGATATAAATCTAGAAAGTTTGTTAGTAAGATTACGTAAAGTGAATTTAAAATTAAATCCATCAAAGCTAAAACTATGTCAACCAGAAGTAAAATACTTTGGACATATTATTTCAAAAGACGGGTTGAAACCAGATCCAGAAAAAATATCTTGCATTAAAAATATGGATTCTCCGAAAAACAATAAAGAAATATTAAGAATACTAGGTATGTTTACTTATGTATCGAAATTTATAGAAAATTTTTCAATAAAAACAAATAATATGAGAAATTTAGCGAAAAGTAACGTATTCGAGTGGACTGATGAACATCAACAAGAATTAAACAATTTAAAGAAAATAATAACAACAGTACCAGTGTTAAAATATTACAATCCAGCGGATATAATAACTATACAAACAGATACATCTTCTTATGCTATAGGCTGTACAATAATGCAACAAAATCACTCGATTGCATTTGCTTCTAGAGTATTAAAAGGCGCAGAATTGAGTTATGCAGCGATCGAAAAAGAAACCTTAGCGGTGTTATTTGCTTTAAAAAGATTTGATCAATACGTTTGTGGAAGATCCAGAATAATAATAGAAACTGATCACAAACCACTAATATCAATTTTTAAAAAATCTATATTAAAAGCTCCAAAACGCATTCAAAAAATGATGCTGTATTTACAGAGATACAATTTTGCTCTTAAATACACTAAAGGTAAAGAAATGCTAATCGCAGATTGCATATCTCGTGCACCATTACATGATGACGAATTTCTAAAAGATTATGATATCTATACTATTAAAGATGATGCCATGTATAAAGATATAGATGAAATTGATACATCCGATCTCAGAATAAATAGTGAAACATTAGGCAAAATAAAAATTGAAACACATAAAGATGATGAAATTCAACAAGTCATAAAATTAGTAAGTCAAGGTTGGCCAGATAAGTCTAGCAATTTAAATTTATTAACAAAAAAATACTACAACTATCGGGATGAACTTACAATTAGTCAAGGAATTTTATTCAAAGGCTCTAGAGTAATAATTCCTAAATCATTAAGACTAGAAATTTTAAACAAACTACAAATCAATCATGTAGGAATACAATCTACAATTAATCTAGCAAGAGAAGTAGTTTACTGGCCAAACATGAATGCAGAAATACAAAACATGATTAAAAGTTGTAGAATTTGCATAAAATATTCTGATAATCAACCAAATGAACCAATGCAAACTCACAAGATACCAGATTATCCATTCCAAAGAATAAATATGGATATATTTGAAATAATAATTAATGGAAGACAAAGAAAATTTCTACTGACAGTTGATCAATACTCAGATTTTTTCGAAATAGATGAACTATCCGATTTAAAATCAGAAACAATAATAAAAATTTGTAAAAGAAACTTTTCCAGATATGGTATTCCAGAAGTGTGTGTCACGGATAATCCGAAAACATTTGATAATCAACAAATGAAAATATTTGCAGAACAATGGAATTTTATGCATACCAGCAGCAGTCCATACCATCAGCAAGGTAATGGCAAAGTTGAAGCAACGGTAAAAACGGTAAAAAAGTTAATGAAGAAAAGTGTAGAAAGTAAAACCGATTTCTACATTTGTTTGTTACAATGGCGAAATACGCCAAACAAAATAAAATCAAGTCCCGTTAGAAGATTATTTAATCGTAATACAAGAAATATTCTACCATTCTCAAAAAGTCAACTAAAAAGTAAAATCGTAGAAAATGTAAAACAAGAAATTGAACTTAACAAAAGAAAATCTAAAATGTATTATGATAGAGCTACACGAACGTTACCAAGATTAATATACGGACAAGAAGTATTCATGAAAAAAATGCCTCAAGATAAAGTATGGCAAGAAGGAAAAATTATTAAAAATTTAGATGATGATAAATCATACATAATAGAAAGTGGCGGAACTCACTATCGTAGAAACAGATGTCATATTAAACCTATTAATAACCCAGATATTGAAAACCAAATAAATTCGGAGGAAAATGCTGAAATTTCAATTGAAGACAATAGTACAAACACAACGCCAACAGAGTCATCATCCATCCAAGAACCACAACCCTCAACATCAACAGCTCGACCATCAAGAAATATAAAATTACCTGAAAAATATAAAGATTACGTAATGAATTAAATTTAAATATTAATTAAACATAATAACTTTATTAATGAAATACTAAATAAACATAAAAAAAAAAAAAAAAAAAAAAAATCGATAGGATGTTATATTATGTATTCTTAGATATAATTCTTACGTATTCTAATGTATAACAACTCATGTATCGCACTGTATTCAAGCAATAAAGAACGCAGTTCACGTATGACGGCTACATACATAACATTTTCAAAAACATTCTACGAATTTTAAATATAAAATATGCTTTGAATTTTAAATGTTTGAAGATAACAAAATCAAATCGCCATTTTTTGTTTGAAATATCATAAAATCATACTGATATTTTTTTCTACAATTCTTGTAGAAAAAAATATCATGAAAAATGTTATGACATTGATAGAAGTAGTCTTCACGTGTGATTTCTTGTATAACTCGATTGTAGATGTTACGTGAAGACCCACAGTTAGTTGTGGATATCAGTGATTAAGGCCCGCTATACACTTGAGCTAAACTATGCGAACTATGTTTTTAAAAAAATGTTTTAACGCGAATAATATTTTTTAAACCAAATGTAATGAATGTAATGTTCCTTTTTTATTTTATTTTTTTGAATGTTTTGTTTCCGTAATGTTTTTTTGTATAATTACGTTGCATACAAAAAACATAGTTCGCATAGTTTACATAGTTTAGCTCAAGTGTATAGCGGGCCTTACAGGCTGATTCTGACATACCCCAGTAAAAGTGTTATACCAGATTTACTAGTAACTTACTATTAACGCGTTATAGTAACAAGACCAAGACAAACCCAAGACCGCGCGAACAAATTGTCCCACCTCGTCTTGTATAACATGTATAGGGTTTGTCTGGTAAGACGGGTCTTTAGTTTGTCTGGTCAGACATGTCTTTAGTTTGTCTTGGTAAACCTAAATCGTCTAACCACCTTGGTATAGAAATTGGAATTTTTGTAAATAAAATACATTTTAATAATTTTGTTTAAGTTTTTTATTATCTGTAATAAAATAAATAAATATAAATATAAAAATATTTCTTAAATATATATTTAGAATAATACTACAGTTATTAATTATCATATATCAATCTGAAAAAATAAAATGGGGTTAAGCTAAAAGAATAACATATATGTATAATGTTTTTAATTTTAAAATTTGAGTATTTACTTATATATAAATATAGGTACTTACCTTTTTAAATCCCTTAATTATATTTAAAAAATTTAAATATGATTAATAACTTTAATTATAAATTCACTTTATTAAAATTAAATGGGCGACATATATACATAAAACGTAAAAACACAATTGTTTAAACCATATGTATTGTTCTCATATAATGGTTTCGATCTTTGTCGTATGTGCGTATAAGCAGTAGCACTATAAGAGATATATGCCTTTCTTGCTTCCACTAACGCACTCTTATGAATGATAACAAACTAAAGACCTGGGATACGTTCCGAAACTTTACTATAGCTAACTATATTTAAATATCATTTAAATCCGGTCGTTCAGAAACAAAATAGTAAAGTTAATATTTAACTATTTGACAGCTGTTTGCGTTCAGAAACATACTACGCCCCGCCCACGTTTATTTAAAAATTAAATGTGCTCTCGAGTAGAGTTAAAAATTAAATACACATATACATAAGCATTATTTAAAATTTAACGATTTCAAATTGACAGTTAAATTTATTTTGAAATTGCAGCATATATATTTTTCAAATTCTGAATGAAATGCAAGTTTTCTATAACAATATGGTTAGTAATTTCTATTTTAGTTTTTAATTTTTTCGGTTTTAATTTTATTCAATTGAAACATTTTATGATAGAATTATTCTGAAATACGATTTTAACAGATTGTATTAGTATTTGTGTATTTAATATTTTACTTAATGATCGTCGTTCAGAAATTATTTAACTAAAGTTATTAAATATTTTAATGCGGTGATTTGATTGGTGCATTAAATATTTAGCTATAGTAAAGTTTCGGAACTTATCCCTGTTATACTAGTAACAAAAATTTTAGTGGGACCCTCACAGATGCAAAAATAGTCATAGCAAAGACTTTTCTCTTAGCTAAGACAAAAACCTCTTAAATGCGATTCTGTATGTAGTCACAACTGTGAGATGTCAAAAAAAAACCTCTTACTTAAGACCATCAAACATGGTCATCTTAAGCATCACAATTTAACGTTATATTTTTTTATTGGAATTCTTGTATGAAAAATTTTATTAATAAAGAATAAAATAATAATTATGAATTATTTATGTAATTCTTATAAAATTTAAAATAATTATCTATATTTTATTTTAGTTTGTATCAAAATTATTGAACAAAATATATATTTATATATTCAATATCAATTTCGGAGTAACGTGAGTGATCCATTATTAATGAATGAAATTATATTTGTTAAATATAAAAACTTTTTTTTAACGAATTGTAATCACCTATTACTTTCACTCACTGTTTAACGACAAATTTTTTAGAAAAACCCTTTAATTATTATTTTTTCCCAAAAGAAATTAAAACAAAAACAAACAGGCAAAACTTCAATTTTATCGTTAATTTTATTTGTATTTCCTGACTAGTTTCGGACTCTATGAGTCCATTAACAAAGGATTTACAACTAAAGTATCCAGTGTTTTAATTATTCTATTTATACTAATTATCGATTTTTGAAAGATAAGTATCAGTAATAAAATGGGGAAGTAACCTAAGATTAAACAAAAAAAACAAAAAAAAATTAAAAACAACAAAAGACAAAAAAAAGGGAAGTAACTTAACTCTAAAGTAATGACAAAAATCATAAATTGAGAAAAAAAATTAAAAAAAAAAAAAAATTATTCTTAAAATGTTTATGGCTTCATTAATAGTTTCCTGGTTTTTCCGAAATTTGAAATAGTGGTGAAATGATTGGTGCGTCCTCTAAATTCATTTTATTTGTTGTTTTTGTGATGTGATAAGACTCATATGCATCTAGTTTCCATTTCTGATAAACATTTTTAATAATTTTTGAGTTAGTATCGTCTATTGTATGTTGGTTTTCATTCATATGATGGGCCACGCTAGATGTATTGCCGTTGGCTTTCTTATGTTCAATTAATCTTGTGCCAAATTCTCTGAACGTTTGTCCGATATAGGTGTTGTCACAGTTTTGGCATTTGATTTGGTAAATACCTGAACGGGAGTTGCTGCATTCTTTATCCTTATAATTGTTTAAATGTTTTTTAATTTGTGTACTTGGTCTCGTGACAAGCTCAATCTGATGCTTTTTAAAAATTTTTTGTAGTTTGTTTGTGATTGCTGGGTAAAATGGTAGGCTAATTCTTGATTTCACACTTTCCTTTAGTCTGCTTAGTTTTGATAGCTTAGAGGTTTCATGTTTTCTTTTGTGTTGTTTCATTATTTGATCAGCAAATTTTTTTTGAAAATCCATTGGCTATTGCTGCATTATGTATATATTCTACCTCTTCATCAAACTCAGGTTTTTCCATTGGAACATTGTACAATCTGTTGGCCATCGAATGAAAAGCAGCTTTTTTTGGCTTATATGATGAAAGGAGTTGTTTGTTATATACCGGTTTGTGTTTGTAGGTTTTCTGTATATTCCAAACTTTAAACTATTGTTGTCTTTTCTTATAATTTTTAGATCCAAAAAATTTAAAATGTTGTTTTGTTAGCTGTTTCATATGTAAATTTAATTGAGGGATGATAGTTGTTAATGAATTGAAATATTGTTGGCAAATCATCTCTTTTGACTATAGAAAAAACATCGTCCACGTATCTAAGCCACATCTTAGGAAATAACATATAGTTTTCTTTCATTTCTATTTCCATTCTGCTCATGAATATATTGCTTAATAATGGGGCTAGTTTGCTCCCCATTGATGTACCAGATGTTTGCTTGTAGAATTTGTCTCTAAACTTGACAAAATTCTGATCCATACATGTTTTTACGATTTTTATGTAAGCTGCTATTTTGTTTCTTGGAATACGATTTCTAGTTAGATGGTCCTCTAGATATTCTATAGTGGTATTGATCGGGATACTTGGAAAGAGTGCAGTTACATCAAATGATACCATGATTTCGTCTGGTTCTATTGTAATATTTTTGATTCTCTCTAGTAGTTCTGAAGTGTTTTTAATACTGTAACCTTGTGGAGGTGGAATTTCATCAAATTTACTTAACACATATTTAGCCATGTTCTCTGTAGGTGTCGATATATTTTTTTTTTTTTTTTTTTTAATAAAATGTGTTGTGTAATAGGGTTTAGAATATGTGTCACAACAACACATAAATACCTTTTAAGACCTAGGTCTAGACCTGGGTCCCACAACAACTGGCGTTCTGAAGTGTAGATTAACGCTTTTTTTAAACATCTGTGGGTTGAAGCCACCTGAGACTAAGTGTTCCGGCAAACTATTCCATTTGTACGCAGTTCGGACAAAGAAGTCTCTCTGCGATCTGCCAGTATGACAGCGCGGGATCTTTACCGTTTCACTGGTTGCGGCAGCCGATTGCCGAGTGGAACGGGGGTAAGAATAAGTTTGAGGCATGATGCCGCTGATTTCATCTGAGCACTGCTGATGACGATATTTGTAAAAAACAACGAGGTCAGCAACAGTGCGACGATGTTGTAGGGAATCAAGTTGTGATGTCAAAGTTCGATCACCTACAATTCGTATAGCTCGCTTTTGAACAGAGTCCAAGAGGGCCAAGATGGAAACAGAGGCAGCACCCCAAACTTGACAGCAGTACTCCATACAGGGACGAATATAGGACTTATAAACATGGAGCAATTGGTATGGAGTGAAAAATTTTTTGCATCTATTTAGGAGGCCGAGTTTTTTAGACGCGCTTTTTGCCATCGCCATTACATGATCGTTCCAGAGTAGGTCATTTGAAACTGTGACACCCAATAAACGAATGTTTTTACATTCACCTATTGGTTCATCACACATACTAAATAAAATATCTTTGGGGAACTCGGTCTTTAATCTGGAAACAATCAACAGCTGTGTTTTGGTGGAGTTGAAATTGACAAGGTTTTGGTCACCCCAGTCGGCGACTTTATTCAGGTCTTTGTTCACGTTTATGGCAGCGTCTCTCCGGGCAGGATTAATTCGTTCGTGCATTTTACCTTTTGAAGGAAGGGGCTCGAACGACTTGTGCAGAGTACTATCATCTGCAAAACTATTTATTGGGTTGCTGGTGATTTTCAACAATTCGTTGATATAAATCAAAAATAGGGTTGGGGACAATACTGAGCCTTGGGGTACACCAGCGTTAATTAGTTTAGACTCAGAAGAATATCCGTCTAAGGTTACCGAAATGTATCGGTCGGATAGAAAATTTTGAATCAGCTTCACAACATTGGGATGAAAACCGTACGCAACGAGCTTGTTGATTAAGTTGGCATGCCAGACTCGATCGAATGCCTTGGAGATGTCTAAAGCGATAACGTATGTTTCACCACCTTTATCAAGTATGCTGTTCCAACAATGCGCTACATAGTTTAATAGATCGGTAGTTGATCTTTTGTTTCGAAAACCGTATTGGCTGTCGGATATTAAATGATTTTCTTCCAGAAATTTTGAAATATGTGTATTAATATAATGCTCATAGACTTTGGATAGGACCGATAGTAAAGCTATTGGCCTATAATTTGAGATATCGGATCTTGGTCCCTTTTTGGGGACGGGCTGGACATTTGCCAACTTCCAGCACGAGGGAAATATACCAGATTTGTAGGATTGGTAGAATATTTTAGTTAAAGTTGGTGCAAGTTCTTTGGAAAAGGTTTTTAAAATAATGGGTGGAATATTGTCCATTCCTGATGCTTTGTTGATGTTTAACCCCTTTAAAAGTTTAGCGACTATTTTGGGTTTGAAGTGAAGTTCATTCATATTAACTCCTGAAGACTGGATTTGGGGTATTTCTTTAGGAGTTTCCAAAACAGTGGAGTTCAGAGCAAAGCGTTCAGCGAACAAGTTAGCTTTTCTTGCGGGATCATTGACGATTAAATCACCATCAATAATAGGGGGAATAGAAAATTTTGTACCAGAATTTAAAGAATTAATGGCACTGTAGAAACTCTTGTCAGAAACAGACATAGACGTAAGTTTTGAGGCTTTCGCTCTGTCAATTTCGGACTTTTCGTTTGAGATAATCTGATTAGATATTTTGTTGGCCTTTAGATATTGGGATCGATTAGTGGGAGTTTTGTTATGAATCCAAATATTAAATGATCTACGTTTGTTTCTAAGTGCCGTTTTGGCAGCTTTCGAATACAAGTATTTTTGTTTGGGTTTTACTATGGAGAAAGGGACAAATTTATTTATAGCAAATTGGATGGTTTCTGTAAAGTTTTGAGCAGAAACATTTACATTGTCAGTGTAAAAACAATGACGGTCGAAAGGGAAACCATGGAAAAAATTTTGAAGACCACTCTTATCCATTTTTGAGTAGTGAAATATTTTACGGGGTTTGGGAGCTGTAGTTTTAAGTAAATCAGTTTTGATAACTGATGAGATTAAATAATGATCAGAATTTCCAATACTACCTTTCGCAACATCGACACTCGTAATATCTGGCATTGTGGTAAGATAGAGATCTAGTAGAAAACTATTTTCACCGCCATTACGGGGATCTATATTTGAAGCAATTGGTCTCATTTGGTTTCCAGGTTTATGTATTTTGGGTAAAGCATAAAGTTTTGAGACTTTCGGGTTGGTTACATGGAAGGAATATTCTAATTTTCGATCTTCTAGTAAGTCTGCTACCTCTTTGGAAACACGTTTGGTTTCTTTAACCATATTGTTTAATGGATCTCTAGATTTTCCGTTTTTCCAAGTGTGTTCTTTATATGGTCCCTCTCTAATAGTGGTTAACACTCGATTATCATATTCCTTTTTATCCAAGATCACAATCGCGTTTGAATAATATCAGCTGCACTCGTTGATTGCGTATCCACAATTTATCTTGACGAGTCCAGTTGTACTATTTTGTATTTGTTGAGTTTTACCGCCTTTTATGCTTGTACAAACAAGTTACCAAATTATTCCAAAAATGATGCGTTTCCTATTTCACAGCAGAGGTTCAATTATTATATTCAGATGAGATGAGAATGTCCGGGTGTAATTTCCAAAAATCGTTATTAAATAAAAACAATAAAATAATATTCAAATATTGTTTTATTTTAACAAAATCACAGCTAATTAATATTTTTCACCGTTCACAGGAAAGTTCAAATATAAAGTGAAGATGACTATGCAAATTTTTTAATCAAACACTTTTAATAATTAATCGAAGCCTTTCTTAATATTTCCAAATATAAATTAAATTTCCTTACATCTATTGTAAAAAAGGTGAACTTTACTAATTTAATATGATCGAAAGGTTTTGACCTAAGCTAATTGATTATTCTATGATTTGTTGATTTTAATTAGATTCACTAAATCTATATTCTGATAGATGAACTAATATTTTTCTATATTAAATTATTGTTTTTTAATTAGTTGTTTAGGTATTGTCGTCATACTCCGCCTCGTTAACGACTTAGTCGTTAACCATCATCCTGTTGTGGTAGTTTGCAGATTTTAACGATTGGGCGTTTTAATATATTTTTGGACGTCTTTACAGTGACAACTCTAACATTGCCTTGATCATCTGGATGCAACTCTATGATCTTCCCAAGCATCCATTTGTATGATGGTAAGTTGTCTTCTTTAATTAACACCACGTCTCCATTTTTAAAATTAGGTTGTAATTCACGCCATTTGTTTCTTTGTTGTAGATTATGGAAATACTCCACACTGAATTTTTTCCAGAAGGATTGAACACGCTGTTGAACATTTTGCCACCTAGAAAGCCTGCTGGTCGGTGTATTTTCACTAATGTTTTCTTCTGGAATATAAAAATTTCCTGAGCCAATCAAGAAATGTGCTGGTGTTAAAACATCAATAGAAGCATCATCATCAGCTGTCGTGTAGAGTGGCCTTGAATTTAAAATGGCTTCAATTTGAGTAAGCATAGTTGTCATCTCTTCGAACGTTAGGTGAGTATTTGAGGAATATTTGAGTAAATGTGACTTCACTGACTTCACAGCTGCTTCCCACAAACCCCCAAAATGTGGAGATACAGGTGGAATAAAGTGCCACTGTATCTGATCCTGTGCTAAGAACTCTGCAATTAGAGAATTGTGATTAATATTGCTAATTTTTTCAAAAATTTCGCCTAGTTTTCGACGTGCTCCAATGAAGTTAGATCCATTGTCACTGTAGATATGTGCGGGAGCACCTCGCCTTGAGATAAATCGTTTTAAGGATGCTATAAACGCATCTGTAGATAGATCAGTAACGGCTTCAATGTGTACAGCTCTGGTCACCATACAAACAAAGAGTGCAATATACCCCTTGATAAACTTGGCACCTCTTCCCTTTTTTGTAGCAATCTCAATTGGACCCGCATAATCTACACCACAAGATGAGAATGGTCTTGTAGCTTTCAATCTTGCTAATGGCAGATCTCCCATTAGTTGCTTAGATGTTTTGGCGTTCTTTCTGAAGCAGACCACACATTTGTTCACTATATTTCTGACACTGCTTCTGCCTCCTACTATCCAGAATTGCTGCCTTATCAGATGAAATGTTAGAGTCAAACCAGGATGAAGATTTTTCTTGTGCACATGTATTGCAATCATTCGACTTAATGCATGACCCTTTGGTAAAACCATTGGATGTTTATAATCATATTGGCAGTCCAGATGTTTCAATCTGCCACCGACTCTTAACATCCCCTCTGCATCTATAAATGGTGCCAATGCTACAATGCTGCTGTTTTTTCTAATATTCACATCTCTTTGAAGGCAATCAACCTCATCGGCAAACGCTTCTCTCTGTACATATTTGATGATTATGAGGTTGGCCTTCCGAAGTTCAATCACCGTAAGAGAACCCGAGCTTCTATTCAACTTGTCATTTCTCATATTATTTATAAATCTTAAAACGTAAGCAAAAATTCTTTTCAGTTTATTATAGGAAGATATCCTTTGAATTAATGTGCTGATTTGATCTTCCTTGCAATGGGTGTTGGAAACTAAAAGCTTGGTTATTTTTCTTTCTTCTTTCAAATATTCTGGATTCACAGCAAAATCATCCTCTTTTGCAGAAGTCGATTGGTAATTTTTTAACCATGCTGGGCCATGCCACCAGAGATCTAGTTTGATTAATTGAGACGACAAAATCCCACGAGATGCGCAATCTGCAGGATTGTGTTCAGATCGTACATGATTCCAGAATTTTCTCGGTATCTGATTGATGATTTCAGCCGTACGATTAGCAACGTAGGTTTTCCACCTGACTGGATGACTCGACAACCACGATAGTACAATTGTAGAGTCCGTCCAGGCAAAACATTCCACTGGCATCTTCACTGTTTCTTGCACAAGACGCATAAGTTTTGTGAGTAAATGAGCACCACATAGTTCAAGTCGTGGTAAGGACACCTGCTTGATTGGAGCCACCTTTGTTTTAGCTGCCATTAAGTTAACTGAGACAACACCATTGTTGTCTACCGCTCTACAATATACCACCGCACTATACGCACTTTCGCTGGCATCGGAGAAACCATGTAATTCCATTTTACCGTCTTGTGGAATGTATCTTTTGAGCTTTATTTTTTCTAAATCTTTCAGCTCAACACGGATTTTGTTGTATATTTCTGATATTTCCGCTGGCAGATGATCATCCCATCCCAATTTGTGTAGCCAAAGCCTTTGAAATACTATTTTCATTAAAATGATCGAAGGAGATAACCAACCCAGCGGATCAAAGACCCTTGAATACTCGGAAATAACTTGACGTTTGGTGGGCTCATTACTCTCCTTCAAATCGAGTTTAAAGGTAAAAGTATCTTCTGCTGCGTTCCACTGTAGACCTAATATTTTTGATTCTTCTGAATTATTGAACAAAGTGGTTTGTTGTGTCTCTCCATTCACTGTGAGTTCAGGCACATTTGATTTCCATTTTCTTAGATTAAAACCACCGCTTATTAACAAATCATTCATTTCTCTTTTTAGTTTCGTCGCTTCTTCAATGTTATCAGCACCAGAGATAAAATCATCAACGTAAAAATCATTTATAAGATGATCAATAATATTTGGATGACTATCTTGATTATCATATGCTAGCTGATGAATACTTCTAATAGCTAAAAATGCCGAACTAGATAAACCAAAGGTAACTGTATTTAGTTTATAATGTTTAAGCTCATCAGCTATTTCGCTTCGCCATAAAATACGTTGAAATTGACTATCACTTTCACAAACCAAAATTTGATTGTACATTTTCTCAATGTCGGCTGCTAATGCAATTTTGTGCTTTCTGAATCTTAATAAGATTGACCATAAAGTGGGCTGAATAGTCGGACCGACTAACATCGTTTCATTTAGTGATATCCCAGAAGAAGATTTCGCTGATCCATCAAAAACTACTCTTAGTTTTGTCGTTTCGCTCGCTTGTTTTATCACACAATGATGAGGCAAATAAAAACACTTAGACTGCTCAATCATTTTATCAGCTTCAGAAACAGCTTCTAGGTATCCCCTACTTAGATATTCACTTATAAATCTAGCGTATTCATGTTTTAGTGATGGATTAGATTGAAATTTCCTTTCTAACGCTAAAAATCTTCTTTTGGCAACGTTGATAGAGTTGCCAAGCTGAGCGGTATTATTTTTAAAGGGAATAGAGACGATGTAACGACCCCTTTCATCTCGTTTGTGCGTCTTTTTATAATATTCTTCACACTCGACATCATCTTGACTCATAATCTGGACATTGGGAATTTCTTCTTGCTCAAAAAATTGTTTTAATGTTCTATCAATGTCTACATCTAAATGGAAATTTAAAGTACAATAACTTTCTTGGCTGCTGTCTGTTCTTACGACGTTTTCTTCACCGGTAACTCCAGCCGCAATCCAACCAAAAATGGTACGTTGTGCGACTATTGAATTATTTGAGTTAGTTAACTGCCCATCTTTGATAATGCTAAAAAATCTGTCAGCTCCTATCAGGATATCAACGGCAGATACTTGGTTATAAGATGGATCAGCTAGTTTTAAATCGTCCAAAAAACAACAGTCTTGGAGCTGGAAGTTGAAACTTGGTAATCTCGTTGGCAGCTGATTTATGATCAAAACATCAACTTGAATCGATTCCTCTGACGAATACAACGACTTAATATTTATTGATGTAATTCCTCTGGTGGTTACTTTTCCAGCTGTTAAACCTGTAACTGCAACATTTGCTTGAGATCTCGGTAAATTCAAACGCTGCGCACAAGCTTCTGTGATGAAAGAGGCTTGTGATCCGGAATCTAGCAGTAACCTGCATCTCTGAGAATTTCCAGATTTGTCAGCTACTAGAACTATAGCTGTTGGTAGCAAAGATTGAAAATTTGGTATGGCTGCTGCATTTGCTTGAACATCGGTTGAGCTAGATGGTTCCAAAGTATTATTCAATGCATTTGCGTTGAGAGTTGCATTGATCCGTGGATTATTAACATCTTCTTCTGAGTGCAGAGTCAAATGATGCTTCCTGCGACATTTACCACATTTATATTTGGATCTACACACCACTGACTGGTGAGATGAAGATAAACAATTGAAACAAAGTTTTTTCTCAACTACTAGTTGTTTCCTTTCTGCAAATGTTCGCTGCAAATATTGATCACATTTGCTTAAATAATGCTCTCCTTCACATAACGGGCATACTAATTGGTTTGTATGCGAAACTAAAGCACTTGTTCTTCTTTGAGGATACGTTTTGGTCTTCTGCATTGAACTTAAGCTCTCCAAGGCATCACTTCTTTTGTTTAAAAAGATAAACAACTGCTCCATTGTAGGGAAGCTGACTCCCGCTGTCTCGTGCGCCCAAGCTTCTCTCGTTTCCTGGTCTAGTTTTTGAATAAGTAGATAAATTAGCCAGGGGTCACGGCCTTCAGCACGCTCATCAAGCACCTTCAACCCACGTAGGACTTCATCCGAAACGTCAGCTAAGCGACGAATTGACTTTGCACAACCTTGTTGTACGTTTGGTTGTTCCAGAAATTGTTTCAACAAGTTGTGTATGACATGCTTTGGCTTGTTGTACCGTGTCTTTATCTTGTCCCACGCTTCATCGTAGTTAGCTTCTGTCACTGCCAGATGATTGATCAGCTTATAGGCTTTACCTTTAAGCAACCCTTTTAAATATTGCAATTTGTGAACCTTTGAGATATTGTTATTGTTATGGACAGACGCTTCATATAGATCACGAAAGGAGGGAAACTCTGCATACACTCCATTAAACGATGGTATATTAACTCGTGGTAAACGAACCTCATTATCTGGTTTATGAATAGATGATATTTGCTGGAGAAAATTGTTTTGATTAAGCATAAAATCATCCATCGAGTTATTTTGTATTTGTGCATTATTCTCTTCATAAAGCTTTTCCCATTTGACAAGCTTTTGTTTCAACTCAAGATGCATATTTTCAATTTTGTCCACGTTGTCTATTTGTGATTCATCAAATTTCCCTTTTACGGCCTTTTCTAGCGCTTGAAATTCTCTCCAATCGTCTGCTAACAGAGCCATGCAAGTTTTTATATCACTAATTGGAGTACTAATGCTAAAGAGATTTACTTGCGCTTTCATACTTTCTAATGTTTTCAAAAAGCGCTTTATTGCTCTATTTTCCGCCATTTGTAAGAATTCTACAACGTGCTCACTATATCTTTTATATATATTTACTGCAGGATTGACACGTTTCAATAATCTTTTCGCAGTTTTAATTAGTAATTTTCGCGCAAAGTATTTATATATATTTATTTCAGCGTATAACGTGATCACTATATTGATTCACTCAGTAATGACACGTTTCAAGAATCACCTTTCACAGTTTGATTTATAATTTTCGCACAAATGTATTTATATAATTTCACTTAAGTTTATAACGTGTTCACTATATTCATTCATTAGTATTGGCACGTTTAAATAATCACCTTTCACCGTTTTTAAGTATTATTTTTTGTATAAAGTGTTTATATATATAAAAGAATAGTTTGGCTTGTACTCACGATTTTATATGCAGCAAATCCGACTTCGAAGGACCATGAATAATATCAGCTGCACTCGTTGATTGCGTATCCACAATTTATCTTGACGAGTCCAGTTATACTATTTTTGTGTTTGTTGAGTTTTACCGCCTTTTATGCTTGTACAAACAAGTTACCAAATTATTCCAAAAATGATGCGTTTCCTATTTCACAGCAGAGGTTCAATTATTATATTCAGATGAGATGAGAATGTCCGGGTGTAATTTCCAAAAATCGTTATTAAATAAAAACAATAAAATAATATTCAAATATTGTTTTATTTTAACAAAATCACAGCTAATTAATATTTTTCACCGTTCACAGGAAAGTTCAAATATAAAGTGAAGATGACTATGCAAATTTTTTAATCAAAAACTTTTAATAATTAATCGAAGCCTTTCTTAATATTTCCAAATATAAATTAAATTTCCTTACATCTATTGTAAAAAAGGTGAACTTTACTAATTTAATATGATCGAAAGGTTTTGACCTAAGCTAATTGATTATTCTATGATTTGTTGATTTTAATTAGATTCACTGATAGATGATATTCTGATAGATGAACTAATATTTTTCTATATTAAATTATTGTTTTTTAATTAGTTGTTTAGGTATTGTCGTATCTGCCTTCGTTATCACTGGTTCCTGGTTCCATATCCTGGTTCTTCTTTAGCGAATTTAGAGATTTCGTTGTTTTTTGTGTAACATTGTTGTTTCTTTCCGTATTATTGATGTGTTTTAATAAGATTTTTTTAGATTCAAATCTAATGTTATTTTTGGTTAAGTTTGTACATCGAGCTATGCCAGATTCAATATCAACTGTAATATCTTCAAGCGGAATGTTTGGTATTTTAGTTGCAAAATTCAGTCCATTATTCAATAGTTCCATTTCACTGTTGGTAAAAACACACGACGATAAATTATGGACAAAATTTTCAATTATTGGTATCGGTTTCTTTGCGTATTCTTTCTTCTGTTGCTTCTTTAAATTTTTAAATTTCTTCCTGTGTATTTTATTTTGTTCAATTTCCGTAGATACCATTCTATTCTGGACATATGTATCAAATTTTAGCCAAACACAATTATAATGTATGTTTGTTGAGTAATAGTTCTTTAAGATTTTTAGATGTAGATAATATGCTTCTAATTCACTTTTGTTTAATTTTGCGTATTTATCACTAAATTCGCTAAAGAAGAACCAGGATATAGTGATAACGAAGGCAGATAAAGGGAACGCGATTGTGATCTTGGATAAAAAGGAATATGATAATCGAGTGTTAACCACTATTAGAGAGGGACCATATAAAGAACACACTTGGAAAAACGGAAAATCTAGAGATCCATTAAACAATATGGTTAAAGAAACCAAACGTGTTTCCAAAGAGGTAGCAGACTTACTAGAAGATCGAAAATTAGAATATTCCTTCCATGTAACCAACCCGAAAGTCTCAAAACTTTATGCTTTACCCAAAATACATAAACCTGGAAACCAAATGAGACCAATTGCTTCAAATATATCGACACCTACAGAGAACATGGCTAAATATGTGTTAAGTAAATTTGATGAAATTCCACCTCCACAAGGTTACAGTATTAAAAACACTTCAGAACTACTAGAGAGAATCAAAAATATTACAATAGAACCAGACGAAATCATGGTATCATTTGATGTAACTGCACTCTTTCCAAGTATCCCGATCAATACCACTATAGAATATCTAGAGGACCATCTAACTAGAAATCGTATTCCAAGAAACAAAATAGCAGCTTACATAAAAATCGTAAAAACATGTATGGATCAGAATTTTGTCAAGTTTAGAGACAAATTCTACAAGCAAACATCTAGTAGATCAATGGGGAGCAAACTAGCCCCATTATTAAGCAATATATTCATGAGCAGAATGGAAATAGAAATGAAAGAAAACTATATGTTATTTCCTAAGATGTGGCTTAGATACGTGGACGATGTTTTTTCTATAGTCAAAAGAGATGATTTGCCAACAATATTTCAATTCATTAACAACTATCATCCCTCAATTAAATTTACATATGAAACAGAACAAAACAACATTTTAAATTTTTTGGATCTAAAAATTATAAGAAAAGACAACAATAGTTTAAAGTTTGGAATATACAGAAAACCTACAAACACAAACCGGTATATAACAAACAACTCCTTTCATCATATAAGCCAAAAAAAAGCTGCTTTTCATTCGATGGCCAACAGATTGTACAATGTTCCAATGGAAAAACCTGAGTTTGATGAAGAGGTAGAATATATACATAATGCAGTGTGGGAATTTAATTGTTCAGAGAGAAATGATATACACGTTTTGTATTATATATATATTACAACACAGTAAGTATCAAACATTTTATTGACATAGTATAATACACTGAACTATAATTTGACATGTACATATTACACTGTTACAAACAGAATTACAGTTTACACTGATAATTGTTCTATTACCAACACTCCCACTAGAACAAATATTTATTTTGTTAAACCAAGTCCAATACAGCAGGTTGAGTGTTTATCACCAGATAAACCTTTGGTTAAGATATCGGCAACCATCTGATCTGTTGTGACTGATGTTATCTTAATATGATTGTTTTCAACACACTCTCGTACAAAATGATGTCGTATATCTATGTGCTTTGTACGTGCATGATACCCATTTGTTTTAGCAAGATCCAGAGCGCCTTTGTTATCACAGAAGATGTTGATTGCTTGTGAATCATTTTTAAATTCACCTTCAAGATGTTTAAACCACATCGCTTCTTGAGTTGCAGCTGACAATGCCATATATTCGGCTTCGGTTGTCGACAGGGCAACGGTTTGTTGCTTTTTACAATTCCACGAAATTGGACCTCCTTGCATCATGAATACATATCCTGTAACGGATCGTCTCTCATCAACATCACTCGCCCAATCGGCATCACAGTATCCAATGAGATTGGAATTAGATTGTTTGGAAAATTCGAGTTTTCTATTCGATGTACCTTTTAAATAACGAAGTATTCTCTTCACAGCATTCCAGTGATGTTGTCCAGGATTGTTATTGAAACGACTAACCATACTGACTGCATATGCAATATCCGGCCTTGTACATTGTGCGGCGTACAAAATGCTACCAACAGCTTGTTGATATGGTATATCTTTCATTTCTTCGATTTCTTCTAAATTTTTCGGAGACATTTCTTTTGTCAATTTTGTGTTGACATCGCATGGTGTTGCAACGGAATTACACTCGGACATATTAAATCTGCTCAAAATTTCATTGATATATTCTTCTTGATCAATGCAAATTTTGTGTTGATCTCTGTCACGGGTAATATTTATTCCCAAACATGATTTGGCTTCACCAAGATCTTTCATCTTAAAATGCTTATTTAGTTCAATTTTTATTTGCCTTTTTAAGTTTGAGCAATTACTAAAAAGAAGTAAATCACCAACATAGATAGCCAAAATTATTATTTTTGATCTAATTAGATTGTAGTAAATACACGGATCTACTTTAGATTTTTTAAAACCAATTTTAGATAGTACACTATCTAATTTAATGTTCCATATTCTACTGGCTTGTTTCAAACCATAAATCGCCTTTTTCAATTTGCAAACTTTGGTTCCATTGTTATAACCCTCAGGTTGTATCATATAAATTGCTTCTTCTAAATCGCCTTGCAAAAATGCGGTGACTGCGTCCATATGATCAATATCGAGATTAAGTTTTGCAGCCATTGCTATCAGAAATCGTATGGATGTGTATCGAACAACTGGTGAATAAGTTTCACTGTAATCTACTCCCCTTGTTTGAGAACATCCTTTGATTACAAGTCTTGCTTTGTAACGAAGTGTACCGGAAGCATCTGTTTTCGTTTTGAAAACCCCCCTTACAATCAATGACTTTACGATTCGGAGGTAAATCTTCTAATGACCATGTATCATTTTCTATCAGAGAATCATGTTCATTTCGCATAGCTTCTTGCCAAAATTTTGCGTCTGATCGATTTAAAGCTTCTTCCACAGTTAACGGATCTGATAATTCGTTTTTATTAGCTTTCATTACGTAATTATCAAATTTTCTTGGAACAACTTTTTTTCTTGAGGAACAACGTGGTTTTGAGTGTTCTGCTTCGGTTATATTGTTTGTATCTATCGGAAAATCAATAAAATTACCTTCATTTTCAGAACTATTAAAATGTTCATCATTGTTGATTATCGGACTTTCATTCAATGATGTTTCAGAATTTTTATCAATTGTATTTGTCATAATTTCATCAGTAATCGGATAAATCGGAAAAATATTTTCAGTTTTGATTTCTTGAGCAATTATTTCCGGTGCTCCCACTTGTACCATATTTTCTTTTGGTTGAACTGTAATATTGTTTTTATTATTTTCAATGAAAACGACGTTTCTACTAATAATTATTTTGTTTGTTTCAGGATCAAACAATCGATATCCTTTTGTGCCTTCTGGGTAACCAACGAATATGCATTCTTTGGATTTTGCATCCCATTTTTTACGTTTTTGCTTCGGAACGTGCACCATTGCTTTACAGCCAAAAACTCTTAAAAATTTAAGATTTGGTTTTTTAGTTGACCAAATTTCTTCAGGAATGAAATTATTATCATTTGTTTTGGTTGGAGATCTGTTTTTAATATACACAGCGGTTGAAACGGCTTCAGCCCAAAACTTTTTTGGCAAATTTGCATCAAATATTAAACAACGAGCTTTTTCTATTATAGTACGATTTTGTCGTTCTGCAACGCCATTTTGCTCCGGTGTATATGGAGCAGTAATTTGATGTTGAATACCGGATTCACGTAATAATTTATTTAGTGGTTGATATTCAGTACCACCATCGGTGCGTAAAATTTGTATTCGCTGTCCTGTTTCATTTTCTACAATATATTTGAAATCCATAAATACATTTTTAACTTCATCTTTTGATTTCAAAAAATATACGAAAATTTTTCGGGTGTAATCATCTATCATTGTAACAAAATATTTAGAACCACCTATTGAATTTATTTCCATTGGACCGCAAACATCGGAATGTACAATTTGTAACATTTTAGTTGCACGAGTTCCAATATGTTTAAAAGGAATTCTGGTTTGCTTACCTTTTAAACAAATTACGCATGGTTCATTTGTGTAATCAGCTAGTTGAACATCACAAAATGGAGTGACTGATTTTTGTAGTTGGATCATATAGTCATGATTCAAATGACCTAGGCGACGATGCCATAGATTCCATTTTTGTTCAATATTTTCACTATTAACTTCATTATTAGCTGCCATACATTTATTTTGTTGTATTGAATTCGGAATACAATTTAATTTGTACATATTGTCTTTTAAATTTGCAGTAGCAACGATTTTATTTTTTAGGTTATAAATTTGACAACCATTTATATCAAACACGACTTTGTTACCTTTTGAACATATCTGACTAACGGAGAGTAAATTTGTTGACAGATCTGGAACATGCAAAACATTTTTTATAGATGCAGTATCTATATCATTATTGCTTTCCAAAATCAATTCTAGTTCTATATCACCTACAGCGGCTATCGGTAAACGATCATTATTAGCAATTATAATTTCACTTTTTTGAGAAGCGTTGATATTATGCAACCATTCACCATGTACAGTCATATGTGATGATGCACCGGAATCAATATACCAATCATTTATATTTACAGCTGATCCGATCTTCAAACTTGCAAAAAATGAGGTTAGATTTTTCTTTTGATGTTTATTAGACGATGATGATTTTTGTTGAAAGTTGTGTTGATTTTTGTTATCAGTTTTGTTCGGACAATTCATAGATAAATGCCCATAGTTATTGCAGTTATAGCATCTCGGACCCGTCGAAGAGTTATTACGATTTTTATACTGCTTTTTTTTGTTGTAACCATAAAATGCGGCGTCATGTGAATTTTTATTTTTAATTTTTGTTTCTTGAAGTAGTTTTGTTTTTATTGAGTCACCAGTAATCGGAATTCCAGAACTTTCTAGTCCCATTATCATTGGCTTATAATCATCAGACAGTCCAGCCAACAGGAATGTCCCAACCCATTCATCGGAAACTATAAATCCAATATTTGACAGTTTATGTGCTGTTGTTATGATTTTATTTACATATTCCTCTACTGTATCACAATTAACTAATTCTGTTGTGATTAACTCACGGAGAAGACCAACTTTTCTCGTTAACCCGGAATCTTCAAACGTTTTCTTCAATGTATCCCAGACTTCTTTGGCATTTTTTGCTTCGGTGATATGTACATAGTTTAGCGGATCGATAAGCAAAATTATTTTCGACTTTGCCAAAGTGTCTTTTGCTGGCGTAGTTGCATCTACTTTTATTACATATTCCCATAACCCCTCATGCTCCAAATATGTTTTCACAGCGAACTGCCATGTGTTGTAGTTGTCACGCCCTTTTAATTTTTCTATCGATGGAATATAACTTCCCATATTAAATCGGTTTCTGCTTAACAATTATAGGTTAATATCTTGCGTAGACTGGTCCCACAACCTGTGGGAATTTAATTGTTCAGAGAGAAATGATATACACGTTTTGTATTATATATATATTACAACACAGTAAGTATCAAACATTTTATTGACATAGTATAATACACTGAACTATAATTTGACATGTACATATTACACTGTTACAAACAGAATTACAGTTTACACTGATAATTGTTCTATTACCAACATGCAGCAATAGCCAATGGATTTTCAAAAAAATTTGCTGATCAAATAATGAAACAACACAAAAGAAAACATGAAACCTCTAAGCTATCAAAACTAAGCAGACTAAAGGAAAGTGTGAAATCAAGAATTAGCCTACCATTTTACCCAGCAATCACAAACAAACTACAAAAAATTTTTAAAAAGCATCAGATTGAGCTTGTCACGAGACCAAGTACACAAATTAAAAAACATTTAAACAATTATAAGGATAAAGAATGCAGCAACTCCCGTTCAGGTATTTACCAAATCAAATGCCAAAACTATGACAACACCTATATCGGACAAACGTTCAGAGAATTTGGCACAAGATTAATTGAACATAAGAAAGCCAACGGCAATACATCTAGCGTGGCCCATCATATGAATGAAAGCCAACATACAATAGACGATACTAACTCAAAAATTATTAAAAATGTTTATCAGAAATGGAAACTAGATGCATATGAGTCTTATCACATCACAAAAACAACAAATAAAAAGAATTTAGAGGACGCACCAATCATTTCACCACTATTTCAAATTTCGGAAAAACCAGGAAACTATTAATGAAGCCATAAACATTTTAAGAATAATTTTTTTTTTTTTTTAATTTTTTTTCTCAATTTATGATTTTTGTCATTACTTTAGAGTTAAGTTACTTCCCTTTTTTTTGTCTTTTGTTGTTTTTAGCTTTTTTTGGTTTTTTTTGTTTAATCTTAGGTTACTTCCCCATTTTATTGCTGATACTTATCTTTCAAAAATCGATAATTAGTATAAATAGAATAATTAAAACACTGGATACTTTAGTTGTAAATCCTTTGTTAATGGACTCATAGAGTCCGAAACTAGTCAGGAAATACAAATAAAATTAACGATAAAATTGAAGTTTTGCCTGTTTGTTTTTGTTTTAATTTCTTTTGGGAAAAAATAATAATTAAAGGGTTTTTCTAAAAAATTTGTCGTTAAACAGTGAGTGAAAGTAATAGGTGATTACAATTCGTTAAAAAAAAGTTTTTATATTTAACAAATATACAGGCTGATTCTGACATACCCTCACAGATGTAAAAATATTCATAGCAAAGACTTTTGTCTTAGCTAAGACAAAAACCTCTTAAATGCGATTCTGTATGTAGTCACAACTGTGAGATGTCAAAAAAAAAACCTGTTACTTAAGACCATCAAACATGGTCATCTTAAGCATCACAATTTAACGTTTCATATTTTTTTATTGGAATTCTTGTATGAAAAATTATATTAATAAAGAATAAAATAATAATTATGAATTATTTATGTAATTCTTATAAAATGTATCTATATTTTATTTTAGTTTGTATCAAAATTATTGAATAAAATATATATTGTTAATGATTTTAAATAAAATGGCGATTGAAGATTTTATATTTGCACTATCAAAGTTTGGTGTCTCATGTTGTTTTATTTGTGCAAATTTTATATAAACTTTCTAAACTTTTTAAAAAACTCATTTTTTCACAAATCTATTGCAAAATAAATAATAATAATCAATATATTATATGGTATAATTTTATGTTAATTGTGCATAAATTAATAAAATATATTTCGAGATTGATATTCAATCAATAAAATGGCGGTTGAATATTTTCACAAACAAAAATTATTAATATCTTAAAAAATTTTCTAAAACATAAACTTGATTTTTATTGAAAATTATTATATAAATACCATAATTCTTAATAATAATTTATATGGTATTTTAATTTGTATTTAAATTATTTAAAATGAAAATATGACATTTTATAATAATTTTGTTTATAAAAATAGCCGTTTGAAAGATCTCAAAAATATATATGTAGAGTTATTATGAGGTTTTTTATGACAACGTTCACAGAATCGCAATTAAGATATTCCTCTTAAAAAAATTGTCATAACAAAAATAATCATAGCTAAGACCTCTTAACTCAGAATCAGCCTGTAAATTTACACTTACAATTGACGGTTAAAATTCGATAATAGATTTTTTAAATCAATACGAATTCTCACTAATATTTTATAATTAAGGGCCATATCGACAAACCCAACTAAAATCGCAACTACAACTAAAGTGTCAGTTTTGGTATTTTTAAACCACATTAAATCGTCAGTTTTAAACGTAGATTAAAGTTGTAGTTGCAGATTTAGTCATGGATATCGGTGATTAAATTTACACTTACAATTGACGGTTAAAATTCGATGATAGATTTTTTTAAATCAAAACGTTGTCAAATAATATTTTATAATAAAATGTTTTGAAACATTAACATGTATGTGTATTTCAATTGTGTTTTTTATAAAAATTTTAAATAATTGAAAACTCTAAATAATTGTTAATCTTGCAAATTAATATTGTTTTGTGTTGTATTTAAGTTGTTTTTACTATAATTACATTATTATTAATATTGCAATGAATTTTAATACATAATTACTGATTTCTAATTATTGCTGTGTTCGAAAAATTATAGTTTTAAATTACGTTTAAAAATACCATCAAAATCTCAACTAAATTCGTAGTTTTAATGTGGTTTAAAAATACCGGTTTTGAACATCAATTTCGAAAAAACTGTGACTACAACTAAAAGTTGTAGTTGCGTCTGTCGATATGGCCCTAAATGTTTTGAAACATTAATTCAATTGTATTTTTTATAAAAAATTTTAATAATTGTAAAACTCTAAATAATTGTTATTTCTCGCAAATCAATATTGTTTTGCGTTGTATTTAAGTTGTTTTTACTATAGTTACATTATTATTATTATTGCAATAAATTTTAATGAGTAATTACTGATTTCTAATTATTACTGTGTGTTCGAAAAATTATAGTTTTAAATTACGTTTAAAAATACCATCAAAATCTCAACTAAATTCGTAGTTTTAATGTGGTTTAAAAATACCATTTTGAACATCAATTTCGAAAAAACTGTGACTATACAACTAAAAGTTGTAGTTACGTCTGTCGATATGGCCTTAAATATTTTAATGCGGTGATTTGATTGGTGCATTAAATATTTAACTATAGTAAAGTTTTTGAACGTACTCCAGGTATTTTTAAACCACATTAATGTCGAATTCTTTTCATCTAAATCCATCAAAAAAAAATATTGTTGTAAATCAAAAATTTTGTTCTATTGACACAAAAAATCAATTTTTTTCTCGATTTACATAAAAAAAAAATGTGCATTTTTTTCGTAAATTTTTTTGACATTACTAATATCAACAAAGAAAATTTAAAAATAAACGTTTTGTTATAACGACAATTTTTATATAACTATGAATTTTTTAATTTTGAAGAATTAATTATTGTGTTTTATATTATATTGTAATAAACTTCGTCCAGAATGGGTTAATTTTATTTACTCATTCATTAATTAAAAGTTAACTCCTTTTTCAATCTTTTACTTGTATTGCAAATTGTATTGCATAAATTGATGTAAATTAAATTTGTTATACAAATGTTTACATTAATGAATTAAAAGGAGTTACCTAATACATTTTGCATAAATTAAATTTGAGTTCGCTAATACAAATGCAAGTATAAATGAAAACAGGTGTGGCCTATTTCAGATGTACGGACTACGTAGTATTGATTTCTAGTGGATTATAGAAGTTTCGATTTATTTATTTTTCGATATAAATAGGCAAACAAAAATATCAGATAGTCAGTTTTTACTTTTGCAATTAAAAGTGTTTATAAATATTCGCAAGTTTAAGGAATAATCGGTGGTACTTGAGTCTGGGTACTAATAGTGAAAGAATCTGAACTTAGTGGAATAGTAAATACAGATTTTACGATTCCGAATATTATTGATTCAAATTGTGGAAAAGCGGTGAAGTTTAGTGTACATAAATTGGAGACCCTGGAATTTATTGTAAGGAAAAACGGAAGCTGCTGTAATTTGATGACAAATAAAGTTTGAGATTCTGTTAACTAAAGATCTGTCTTTTTACTGTCGTATTTGCTCAATAATCCAAAAGAACCAACGAAAAGTCGTTACAGTGGTGTCAGAAGTGGGATTATTGAAACAATGGTCAAGACAGTAAATATTAGTGATCTCAGCCAGACCCAGCTGAAGGATGAGTTGAAGAAAAGGAACGCTCCAATCCATGGAACGAAGGCAGAACTTGCATTCCGGCTGCGTAAAGTTTTAGAAGAAGCAGGCCAAAACACAGAGGTCATAGAAATAGAGCCGGAGGAAGCTCCAGTTCAGAATGCCCCAGCAATTGATTCGATGATGGTGTTGATGAAAGAAATGATGGACCGACAAGAGAAACAGGCAGCAGAACAAAAAGTTCTGGCAGCAGAACAAAAAGCACAGCAACAACAACAAAAAGTAGAGCAACAACAACAACTTGCTGATATGATGGCCCGACAAGAAAAACAGGCAGCAGAGCAAAAAGTAGAGCAACGACAACAATTTGCTGATATGATGGCAAAGCAAGAAAGTCTACGTGAAGTAATCGAGTCACGTATATCCAGTGCAGAGGGTAAAATCAACAACATGGAAAGGGAGCTGCGGAAAGTTACCGAAGAACATGAAGAGAAATTACGCAAGCTTTCGAGTGAATTCCGTCAAGAAATAGCACAATTGAAGTCAGGTAACATGAGCAATCCATCAATTACTTCAGCCCCAGCTAGAGTGAAAACACCCGCATTTGATGGATCTACATCGTATCAGATATTTAAGATGCAATTTGAGATAGCAACAACTGGGGTTGATCACCAGCAAAAAGCAAACGCGCTTATATTGGCATTGAAGGGACCTGCTGCTGAAATTTTGCAGACACTATCAGCGACAGAACGTGATTACAGCAAGATTATGGAAGCCTTAGAAATAAGATACGGGGAAAGTCATATGCAAGCTCTCCATCGCATGCAGCTGAAGACACGAAAACAAGGAGTCAGCGAAACTTTGCAAGAATTAGAGGCTGACATTGTGAGACTGGTAAATCTGTCATATCCAAACTATAACGCGGAACACCGAGACGAACTGGCAGCTGATACATTTATCAATGCTCTTCGAGATGTACAAATGAGAAATCAGCTTTATCTAAGTGGAAAGAAATTACCTGCGGAAGTCTTAGCATTGGCCCTGCAAATGGAAGCCGGAAAAAGAGCGCATGGCTCAGATAGTGTACGTCAGATGGAAGTTGCTGAGGAACCACTGAAAGCAGCGCTGGATGAAGTGATCATGCGTGTCAAAAGTTTGGAAGATAAGCCTGAACGAAATCAACGAAGAAGATCTAGCAGAGTAAGATGCTGGAATTGTGGGCAGTTAGGGCATATCAGACGGGAATGCAAAACACGAGTAGCAGCAAAAGAAGGAGTAGTTCCAGTCCAGACGATGAACCTCTCAAACAAGCAAGTGGATGTCAAAAAGGAGGAAGATTGCCGTGTTGAACATCGTAAGAAAAGGATACAAAGGGAATGCAAAACACTAATAGCTGCAAAAGAAGGAGTAGTTCCAGTCCGGTTGATGAATCTTTCAAACAAGCAAGTGGATGTCAAAAAGGCAGGAGATTTCCACGTTGAACACCGTAAGAAAGGGATACATTGTAACGCTGACGATCTTTCAAGAAAACCCTGTATTGAAGAGCGCAAGTCATGTAGCAGGACTGAGAGAAGTCAAGCAATGAAGGTGAAACAAATTAAGTTCCAAACTCCTGACGATTGGTGTACCGAGGCATTTAAAAGAGAGCAGCTAAAGGATCCCGCTATGGCTCCAATGTTGAAATGGAAAACCGAGGGAAGGCGACCGGAGTGGAAAGAGGTAGCACCTTTAAGTACGGAGGTGAAATGCTACTGGGCGCAATGGGACTCACTATTTATGGATAACGGGATACTAAAAAGAAAATGGGAGTCCGCTGATGGGAAGAAAGTGTTAGAACAACTGGTGTTGCCATCAAGTCGAGTGGAAGAGGTACTGGGAAAGCTGCATGGAAGTATTTCTGGAGGACACCTGGGAGTCAATAAAACCCTGGCTAAAGTAAGGGAGAGGTTTTATTGGGTAAGGTATCGAACCGACGTAGAGCAATGGTGTCGGCGATGTGATACTTGTGCGGCGAGCAAAGGACCAAAGACTAGAACTCGAGGAGAGATGCAACAGTACAATGTGGGTGCCCCAATGGAGAGAATTGCTATAGACATCGCGGGGCCATTTCCGGAAACGACAAAAGGTAACAAATACATCATGGTGGTCATTGATTACTTTACAAAATGGCCGGAAGCCTATGCAATACCGAACCAAGAAGCAGTTACGGTCGCGGAAACATTAGTCAATGAATGGGTTTGCAGATATGGAACACCGCTCGAGTTGCATACCGACCAGGGAAGGAATTTCGAATCTCAACTGATGGAAGAGCTATGCAGAACACTCGGCATTAGAAAAACACGAACTACACCGATGAACCCACAATCGGATGGCATGGTAGAACGATTCAACCGAACCATGGAAGAACATTTGTCAAAGGTAGTAGAAGCCAACCAAAGAAATTGGGACAAGGATCTTCCGTTATTCTTGATGGCCTATCGTAGCGCAGTGCACGATACGACAAGTGAAACGCCAGCGAATATCATGTTCGGAAGAGAACTACATCTTCCTAGTGACATCGAGTTCGGCATCCCTGGAGGTCTGGTATCCACGAAAACAGATTATGTGGGACAACTAAGGGAGAAGATGAATAAAATCCATCAGCAGGTTCGAGACCACATTAAGATTGCCAGTGACAAAATGAAAACCAGGTACGACATAAATGCAAATAGTGGCGGTTTTCAAGAAGGAGAATTGGTATGGCTATACAACCCCAGAAGAACCAAGGGAAGATCACCCAAGCTGCAGCCAGATTGGGAAGGCCCATATAAAATAATCAAACGAATTAATGATGTCATCTACCGCATACAAAAGGGACCCCGTACCAAGATGAAAGTGATACATCTGCAAAGGTTGGCACCGTACCAAGGTAACAGCACCAATGCGATCTCTGATATTGTTCGGGACGAACAAAGCTAAATGGAGGGCAATGTAATAAACTTCGTCCAGAATGGGTTAATTTTATTTACTCATTCATTAATTAAAAGTTAACTCCTTTTTCAATCTTTTACTTGTATTGCAAATTGTATTGCATAAATTGATGTAAATTAAATTTGTTATACAAATGTTTACATTAATGAATTAAAAGGAGTTACCTAATACATTTTGCATAAATTAAATTTGAGTTCGCTAATACAAATGCAAGTATAAATGAAAACAGGTGTGGCCTATTTCAGATGTACGGACTACGTAGTATTGATTTCTAGTGGATTATAGAAGTTTCGATTTATTTATTTTTCGATATAAATAGGCAAACAAAAATATTAGATAGTCAGTTTTTACTTTTGCAATTAAAAGTGTTTATAAATATTCGCAAGTTTAAGGAATAATCGGTGGTACTTGAGTCTGGGTACTAATAGTGAAAGAATCTGAACTTAGTGGAATAGTAAATACAGATTTTACGATTCCGAATATTATTGATTCAAATTGTGGAAAAGCGGTGAAGTTTAGTGTACATAAATTGGAGACCCTGGAATTTATTGTAAGGAAAAACGGAGGCTGCTGTAATTTGATGACAAATAAAGTTTGAGATTCTGTTAACTAAAGATCTGTCTTTTTACTGTCGTATTTGCTCAATAATCCAAAAGAACCAACGAAAAGTCGTTACAATATATATACAAAACGTTTATTTTTTAAGTTTTCTTTGTTGATATTAGTTATGTCAAAAAAATTTACGAAAAAATGCACTTTTTTTTATGTAAATCGAAAAAAATTGATTTTTTTGCGTGAATAGAACAAAATTTTTGATTTACATCAATTTTGTTTTGATGGATTTGGGTGAAAAGAATTCGACATTAGAAAAGTGAAAAGAAAACCACATTAAAACTACGAATTTACTGTGGGTCTTCACGTAACATCTACAATCGAGTTATACAAGAAATCGCACGTGAAGACTACTTCTATCAATGTCATAACATTTTTCATGATATTGTTTTCTACAAGAATTGTAGAAAAAAATATCAGTATGATTTTATGATAATTCAAAAAAAATATGGCGATTTGATTTTGTTTATCTTCAAACATTTAAAATCCAAAACAAATTTTATATATTATTTATATTTAACATTCGTAGAATTTTTGTGAATTCATAGTTATAATAAAATTATGGAAGAAAACAAAAGAGAAGTTAAAGTTTTGCAAACAAACAAAAACGATGTTTTATATCTGTCAAAATCTATCAGTGTATTTCGTAACATCAACAGCCATCTTTGATATTTCTGTTGCATTTTTATCAATATCATTGGCATGATATTTGTCACGTGAAGAGGATGTGTTAGTTGAGATTTTGATGGTATTTTTAAACGTAAAGCTCAGTATCCTGCTCGAGCGAAGCTAAAAATTCCATATAAATTTGACGTGAAATTTAGCTCTTAAAAAATAAAATAAAAAATTTTGCTAATGAGCTCGCTGATCAGTATGCTGCTCGACGCGGAAATAATTTCAAAATGATAGTTTGCGCATTGTAATATAGATGGCTCTACTACAATGTCTACACAGTTTTCGCAGCAAATTAAATGCACGAGACATTAAATTGAACGCTAAATTTTGACATTTTTATTGTATTTTGTAATTATGCGTTTAAAGTAATTGTGTGTTTAAAGTAAATGTGCGTTTGTAAAAAAATTATCCTTTTTAGTTTTCAAAATGTATTTTGAAGCCGAATATTTAGATGATTCGTATTTTGAAAACGTTTTCAAGAGTGCCAATAACGAAATAAATAATGATGCTATTGAGGTTGAGCGTGTAGATCAAATTCTAAGGAAAAAAAGACTGAAAATGGGTTAATGGCTAAAATGTCAGACAACTGTCAAAACTTATCTCTACACAAATGTCTACATACATTTTTTAGCTTCAGTTTTATCTGTATTTTTGTGGAGACCTTGTTAAAATTTAGCTTCGCTCGAGCAGAATACTGAGCATAACTTAAAACTATAATTTTTCGAACACACAGTAATAATTAGAAATCAGTAATTATGTATTAAAATTTATTGCAATAATAATAATAATGTAACCATAGTAAAAACAACTTAAATACAACGCAAGACAATATTGATTTGCAAGAATTAACAATTATTTTGAAAATTAAATTATTAAAAATTTATATAAGAAATACACTTGAAATACAATTGAATTAGTGTTTCAAAACATTTGATTATAAGATATTAGTGAGAATTCGTATTGTTACGAATACAGAAAAATCTAAACGATTACAGAAAGATCTAGACGATTACGGTCACTTCCAGGAAAATAAAATCAACAAAACACAACAGAAAGTGAATGAAATGAATAGTGTTGTTGTTGTTGTACATGTTCTTAGAATTAAGGTCTACACAAAAAAAATGATTTTATGAATCAAAACAACGTAACGTAAAATAATCGAATATTCTAATATTTTCTCAAGGTTTCTAAAAAGTGACCGCGAAATTTCTAGAGATTAGGCAGAATGTATATAAGGAAATTGCTTCTTGTAGTTTTGAATTAGTTTTATTTTAAACCTGCGATTGTGAAGTTAAAATTATAAAAGTGATCTTTAAATTAGTGAATAAAGTTTTAAGTTTTATTGAGTAGAAATATTTTATGTATTATTTTAAACGTTCTATTACTGGAAATTTCTACAATAAACCGTTGGAGTTTCTGAAGCTGTTGAAAGAATATTCTAGTTGGGAATATTGTTTGCTGTATTGTTTCTTGTTGTTGTGGAACAATCAAGGAGTTGAAGACTTAATAAAACCTGGTGTGTTTGCTAACTAGTCAGTGATCGAACTCGGAAGAGATTGGGAATTGCGTTTATCGAATTGTGAGTTAGGCCAATTCGAAGGAAGGTTGGAAAAACGTAACAGTATTGATTTAAAAAAAATTATCATCGAATTTTAACCGTCAATTGTAAGTGTAAATTTATGTGGTGTTCTTTTCACTTTTCTAAATCAATTTATAAATTCGGGTCTGAAAAGAACAAAAAACAAAAGTTGATGTGAAATATGTTTGTATTAGTGATATTTAAATGGCGGTTGTCTACTTTTAAATTTGAAAAATTTCGTATAATAGCATATTCTGCAATTGCGTATTGAAATACATATATATATTATGTCGTTTTCTTTTTGACAAAAAAAGTGATCTAAGAGCAAAAAAAGCAGTTGTCAGATCACTTTTTTTTGCATTTCGTATTCTTTTTGTACAAAAAATTACTCTTTTGAAAATATTTTTTCTGAATCTAGATTTTTTGGTAGATCAAGTTGCAAATACAATAAATTTACACAAATACATTTACAAATCTGTAAAATTAGTAAACAAACAAGACGCTATTTATTTATTATTATTTTTTTAAAGTGAAATGCTTATTTGTCTAAATAAATGTTCTGTTTAAATCGTGTTTTAAATCCAAAATTAATAAAAAATTATTTAATTAAATTCTATTAATTAACAAAAACATTAAATGAGAGTTCACAAACACAACTACAAAGCTAGATCAGATTTTTTCATATTCGTTTTGTGAAAAAAAAATCTTAAAAAAATCACTTTTTTTGCTCTGGCAAAAAGAAAACGACATTAGTTTCAATTAAGACAAAAATTTGCTATTTCGAAAACTTGTAAAATAAAAAAGTCCAAACGGCAAGTAAATCCGCTAGAAATAGGTAGATTTCGAGATCAGACAGTTTTGTGTGCCAGTAGAATCTGATGTATCAGATTAGTTTAAACAACACAAACTAACTACAAACAGATATCGAACAAATTTTAAAAAGAAAATTAGTTACATATAAGCAAAACTATATCTATCCAATTTTGCAACAAACAAATATCAAATCTACTACAGAACATGTGTGTGACAATTTATGACACAAACCTACGCTATATCATATGTCGTCCAATTACTGCAAAATATCAAAATAGTTTATTTCTAAGAAAAAAAATTAATTTCTTCCTTTTTATATTTTTTCATTGACTGTTATAAGGTTTTTGGAAATTGTAGTTATGGATTGTTGCAAACTTTTTTGTTGAAGCCAACAAGTCAAAAACCTCTAACTGCAGAGATTTATATTTATAAGAAACGGATTAAAATGTTTTCACAGATTCTAAATTTATGAAGTTTTTAAAAATATTAGTATCCAAACGGCCGTTATTATAAAGCCTCTAGTTATTTAACCATGTGTCAGATTTTTCTGATTTACGAACTTGTCCAAGATATTAATAAAACACACATGTTTACGGAAGGTTTTTTGATCTAGCTCCACAAATGCGACCGTGAGAGTGCCGGTTGATTCAAACGCATTTTGTGTTTTACAAGCTTTTTTGTTGGAGCCGCTCACTCAGAAACCTCCAACTGCAGAGGTCTTTTTTTTGAAAGAAATTGATTAAAAAGATTTCAAAGATTCTAAATTTATGAAGTTTTTAAAAATATTAGAATTTAAACGGCCGTTATAACGGATCTAAAAAACAGTGTTTTTTTCTAGTATAAAGCCTCTAGTGTCTTAACCATGTGTCGGATTTGACTGATTTACGAACTTGTTCAAGATATTAATAAAACGCACATTTTTAGAAAAGGTTTTTTGATCTGGCTTTACAAATGCGACCGTGAGAGTGCCAGTTGTTTCAAAAAAAATTTTTTTTGCAAACTTTTTTGTTGAAGCCGCTCACTCAGGAGCCTCTAACTGCAGAGGTCTATTTTTAAAACAAATTGATAAAAAAGATTCCAAAAATTCTAATAACTTTTTTAAAATATTAGTATCCAAACGGCCGTTATAACGGTTTTAAAAAATCAATTTTTTTAGTAAAACGGCTCTAGTTCGTTAACCATGTGTTGGATTTTGCTGATTCACGAATTCGTCCGAGATATTAATAAAACACACATCTACCTATTGCAATGGGCTTCATCTTGGAATTTCGGAAAAATTTTTGTGCCAAACGACTATATACGATAAGCGGAGACAAAAAAACAAAAAAAATTATATATATATATATATATATATATATATATATATATATATATATATATATATATATATATATATATATATATATATATATATATATATATATATATATATATATATATATATATATATATATATATATGTGTGTATATATATATATACATATATATATATATATATATATATATATATATATATATATATATATATATATATATATATATATATATATATATATATATATATATATATATATATATATATATATATTATATATATATATATATATATATATATATATATATATATATATATATATATATATATATATGCATATATATATATATATATATATATATATATATATATATATATATATATATATATATATATATATATATATATATATATATATATATATATATATTGTTACGATTGCAGAAAAATCTAGACGATTACAGAAAGATCTAAACGATTACGGTCACTTCCAGGAAAATAAAATCAACAAAACACAACAGAAAGTGAATGAAATAGTGTTGTTGTTGTTGTACATGTTCTTAGAATTAAGGTCTATTTGTTTTATGATTTTATAAATCAAATCAACGTAACGTAAAATAATCGAATATTCTAATATTTTCTCAAGGTTTCTAAAAAGTTACCTAGAAATTTCTAGAGATTAAGCAGAAGGTATATAAGGAAAATGATTCTTGTAGTTTTTAATTAGTTTATTTTAAACCTGCGATTGTGAAGTTAAAAATTATAAAAGTGATCTTTAAATTAGTTTTTGTGTAAAGATTTTGTAAATAAAGTTATAAGTGTTATTAAATAGAAATATTTTGTGTATTATTTTGAACGTTGTGAATTGGAAATTTCTACAATAAACCGTTGGAGTTTCAAAGCTGTTGGAAGAATATTCTAGTTGGGAATATTGTTTGCTGTATTGTTTTCCTGTTGTTGTGGAACAGTTAAGGTGTTGAATACTTAATAAAACCTGGTGTGTTTGCTTACTAATCAGTGATCGAACTCAGAAAGAGATTGGGAATTGCGTTTATCGAATTGTAAGTTAGGCCAATTCGAAGGAAGGTTGCAAAAACGTAACATTGGTGACATCGGCGGATTAGTTAGCTGTAATAATGGTTTTATTAAGTGAATTGAAGGTTCTTGAGTTAAAGAAAGAACTAGAACAACGTAGATTGTCAACAAGTGGAAACAAAACTGAATTAATGATTCGGCTTCGAGAAGCTTTGGAAGTCAGTGGTATAGAAGTGGAAAGTTACCAGTTTGTAAGAGTCACGACAAATAATGATGCAGTAGCAGTTGATGAAGAGAAAAGTTTTGTTGCGGAAACACCATCTTCATTGCCACCTGCAAATTGTGATTTTACGCAGTTAATGGCTATGATGCAACAGATGAGTTTGAACATCAGTCAACAAATAAATTTGAATATGAATCAAAAACTGGATGATGTAAATACAAATATGGCTGCTACTAAGGAAGAAATTAGTTGTAACATCAATCAACAAATGGCTGCTACTAAGGAAGAAATCAGTAGCAACATCAATCAACAGCTGGAAATAGTCAACAATAACATGGCTGTTAATAAGGAAGAGATTACTGCAACACTTGCTGCAAATAAAGATGAGATGAACCAGCAAATAAATGAGTTGAAAATTGGAATACATCAACATTTGGATGAGAAACTTCTACAAATGTCAACGGCATTCGATGGAAAAGTCGAGAAAATTCAAAGCGAAATCCAAGAATTAGAACAAAAAGTGCTTGACGAAAACAAAAAGGTACTTTCCAAAGTAGATGATTTCGAGAAACGGTTGCAAGATGTTGAAACGAATAAAGTCACTTCATAGGTAAGCTGCATAGGTAGTAGGTAAGCTATGCGGGTTCCAGCGCAAAATCGTGTGTTATTTCTTATGAAGGTCTCAAATTGTCAATTTTGATCCAAGGTCAGATCTCAGCCCAAAATCGTGTGTTATTTCTTGTATGAAGATCTCAAAATGTAAATTTTGATTCAAGGTCAGATCTTAGCACTAAATCGTGTGTTATTTCTTATATGAAGATCTCAAATTGTAAATTTTGATCCAAGGTCAAGCGTGAGATTATAAGAAAATGAAAACAAAAAAGAGGAATCGAGGTATTAGGAATTTGTTTTACACTTTATTTTTTCTTTCTATTTTAAGTAAGAATTTAAGATGTCATCGATTTGTTTTAATTATTAAAATAAATAAAAAACAGAAAACGTACATATTTTTTTATTTTTGTTTTGTTTTGATTATAACAGTCTTCACGTAAAAATGTGGTGTTGATTAGTTTTAACTGATTAAAAAACATGATGAAACAGGTTGAGGTGTGAAATGTATGACATCTTATAAAAGTAATTGATCTATTTCATTAAGACGTTAAGCAATTAAAAAAATTATGCATAAGACAAGAAAATATCTGTGGCTTAAAAATTTTTTAACTGTGTGAATTATAAATTATGCGAATGTGGATTTTATTTGTTGGTTGTGTGTATGTATTTCTGAGTAAATAATAGATTGGAAATATTGTTTTGTTTTCAAGTTTAAGATTTCAGAGATTTCGGAATGTAAAGTTGTTAGTTTTTAACTGGTTGATAATACTTAAAAAAAAATATGAGGTAAGAATTTAAGACGTCATCGATTTGTTTTTAATTATTTAAATAAATAAAAAACAGAAAACGCACATAATTTTTTTATTTTTTGTTTTGTTTTGATTATAACAGTCTTCACGTAAAAATGTGGTGTTGATTAGTTTTAAGTTACAAAGTAAAAATTAATAAAAATTAAAATTAAAAAATTGAAAATTAAAAAGTAAAAAGAAAAATTAAAAATTAAAAATTAAAAATTAAAAATTAAAAATTAGAAATTAAAAATTAAAAATTAAAAATTAAAAGCCAAATTGCAACAATTATAAATTTTCTATTTCAACCCAATTTGTTTGTTATTGTTTTGAATATTTGAGTTTCCATTAAAACACTCGTTTTGCATTTTAATTGTAATTTTATTTTATCTATATATATATAAATATAATATTTTACAAATTAGTATTGATAAATTACTTAAAACCATTTTAAATTTAAATATTGCATAGAAATTGGATTATGAATAAATTATTTAAATTTTAAACAACAAAAATAATATTTAATGAAGTGAGTGATAAAATAGTTTAATTTATTCCCATTATTTTATAATGGCCCCAAGCTAAAGTTTCATATTCATCCTTGATTAAAAATCTTTTGTCATCGTGAGGATTGAGTGCAGTTTTGGTTTGAGTATACGAACTTACAACATGCTTTTTCGATTGAATTAGGTTTTGGGTAACCACTTTAATCTTTTCATTATTTAAGCAAGATGTATAATCATCAAATGTTAGTCTACATTTTACAATCTGTTTTTTCACCCCTTTTGCTTTCTTATTTTCATCTTTTTTATCATTAATTTGCACTTTGTGTGCGTACATTTTTGATCGTAGGCCAACAAACTCAGTCATTATTTTTCCATTATTCTCATCTTTCATAATACCAGGAATTTTTTTATTGACAAGTGGAATACCCCAAATATTATCAGCTTGATAATCGCTAGTGTCGAAGTGTAAATGACAATCGTTTTTAATTATTTCATATACATCAGAACATAAAATTTCGTATATTAAACTGTCTGTGTCTGTATAACAAATTTTACAATTAGATACAAATTGTGGAACCATATAGTCATAGTGAAAGCTATAAAGAGTTGTTTTTGCCAAGTCTAGAATACACATTCCAATATATATTGGTTTATTAAAAAATATTTCAGATTTATTTAATTCAATAGAGACTAAATTTTCATTAAAAATTGTGGAACATTTAAATTCGGGTTTCGATATATATGCCTCTGCACCATATCTTCCTAACCATTTAGTTACCAATTTAACTATACTATATTTGCGAGCATTTTCCATTGTCTTTCCAAAAATAGCATTAATCATTAATTTGAAGAGATTCTTTTCGAAATCATTTTTAGCTGACGATCGCAAGGAAGTATTCAAATCAATGTAAGATTTTAGCCATGGGGATTGATCAAACTCAAGAATTTTATGTATTTTTGTTAGTTTTAAGCCCTTTTTAAGCGATTGCTTTAAATTACGATAGTGGATTACATATTTTTCTTTATTATGAAGTGTTGCCAGTAATTTCTGATTTTTTGATCCAGGACTGCATCGATGTTCTGGGCAAAATGGCAGATCGTTATGAGCGTCATGTAATTCATGAGGATATTCTAAATCAACTTCTAATATGTAACCTTTTTCAGAATCATCGGAAATCGTAGCAACATCAAAATTGTGGATATTTTTTAACCACTTAAATCCGCCATATGGCAAGAATTGAGACATCGCCCAACCATATTGATTATTTACATCAAAATACATCAAGAAGTTTGATGGTTGGGTTGAATCATATTCGGGTATATATTTATTATTAGCCTTAGCATAACGTTTGGAGCATTGGCTTAGACCCCCACGAATGCCACGCTCAATAAACATTAGTAAATCAATATCCGTTATCAACTCTAAGTTTATGCTCGTATATTTAAGCATCGCATCCCATGTATATCCAGGGAGTGTAAAATAGTGAGCTGGGTCTAATCCGTAAGTTTTATGACAGCTTATACGGAACTGTTCAAAAACATCAGCCAAAAGTAAAACATCTGTTTTCAAGTATAAATCTGAATATTCTCCTAAGTTTTTTATATGTAACTCCCTCCAAACTTTACAAGCATGATTATATTCATCTCGACTTATATTAGTATCATTCAATTTATTGTAAAATTTAGTAATATCAGGTAGAGCAGTTTCTAAAAACTTCTGAGAAGAATCGAAATAATCATACGGATAAACACCTTTTCTAGTTAAAAGTTGAAGTTTTTCAATAGATAATAATGGAAATTGCGATTTTAAATTTGGGAACTCGTTTAAATATGAGGTAAGATCACTTAAACTGTTAGCCATAAAACGAAATGAATCTATAAACCGAAACTTTGTTAAATGAAAATCTAATGTTTAGTGAATGAAATATACTTTTCTTTGTTGATTGGTAGCAAATCTACTCTACCAGGCATATCGGAGGCTATATTTTCTATGAAAAAATGCGAATCATAACCACTTAAATTATGTAAAACAATAGGAATGGTGTGACCATCCTGAAAATTAATATTACAACTTTTATGTGCAGAACCTCGAAACACACCCGTGAGATGACAATGATCACGCACTTTTATATCTTCAGTGGTGAAAGGTTTCTCGCAAATATGACATTTTTGGCTCGTATTAAATTTGGAAATTTGAACTTCAGTTAAATCAATCAATCATTTTAAGTGGATTTTTCAAAATATTATCAACGTTTTCAGCTACTGTTTTTAGTTTTTTACAAAACCAAGATATACACTCCTCACCTCGATTTGACTCAAAATATGATAGTTTGTCATCATATGAGCATTTAACATAAAAGCCGACACTACACGGTACATGATCTTGATACTTAGTGTGGATATCAACTTTACTTAGTATACATTCTAAATCTGCATAAATTATAAATGGCACAAGTATTTTATTTTTAAAATTTTTAAACTTAACTATATTATTATCGAGCGTTGGTAGTTGAATTTTGCAATTATTTTGATTAACACAATTTTCACTATGATCTTGAAGTTTTTCAGTTGTGTGGAAATAGTGAAGACATCGATCGCAGAAGTATTTTTTCATCTTTCTATTATCTAGCTGTGATGATAGGAGACGTGATAAATCTTTAATCCATACATAATGATATTTAATGGAATCACAATCAGCAGTTGTTGATTTTTGATGCCCATCTTTTTCATATCTATTTTGAATTAATAATAGATTAATATGCTTTTCCATCTTTTTCTTTGTTAAATATGCGGGTAAAGTAACATAATTTTCAGAATTGTTTTTGTTACACAGCCTCAACATATATACATTGATGGAAATATCGTTTTGCCTCTCAAAGCGTGGAATTTGATTAATCGTCATTGGAAATTGAATTCCTTTCATGTTGAAAATTGTTGAGTAATGTGGATATTTCGTTAGACGTTGAGGATCCATTTTAACTGGATATAATGCTGAAATCAATGACCAGGCAAAGCAGGCATTATCGTCATTTCGTACATTAATGCAGGCAAAATTCAGCAACAACACCAAAGGAACGTTCAAACGAGACTGCTGAAGTCAAACGCAAACATGTTCAACTTCAACAATATTGTATGGGGTATAGAGTGCCCATACCTGAATCAAATAAAATCGAATACTTATTTAAGGATTAGAAAAACAAATAGAAGATGCGAAATTGATAAAATTTGTTATTTTATTTTATATAATTTTTATTTTTTATTTTAATTTTATTTTATAAAATAAATAAAAAATAAAAGACAATTGTTTTATTTTGAAATTAAACCCAAATAACGTTTCCAATTTTTAGCGATGGAGATCCACCGCTGAAATTGAAACTGTTGTTAGAGAAAGTCAGATGGTTGGGGGCTTTCTCTGTTGTTGATGTTGTTGTTAAATCCCAAAGGGGGGGCAGCGGGGGAGTCCAATCACCTTTAGACCCTGAGCCCTCGTATTGATCTGCACCCCGTTTCACCTGACGGTGCGCTTCCACAATAACCTAGAGATAGTTTGAAACCGTTAATTTTAATTTATTTCGAAAATTTTCTAAAATCTTACTAAAAAATGCTCATCCATTATTTGAGTTTCTCTCCTGCCCACTGGTTTACTGGAAATCGCCCCCAAAATCACCCCGAGAATCTAAAGTTTAAAATTAAATAAATTCAAAAATTGCAAAATTTATAACAAAAATTCGAAATATATACTTTGATATTCTATATTTACACTTACCAATAAACTTGCTTCGACTTTCATCTTTTTACTTTGGTTTCTCCTTAACAATGCTAATTCAAATCGAAATTTACACATTTATATTAGAATTTTTTGCTGAGAGAATCAATTAAATAGCAAAATAATAATTTAATACACAAAATTGCAATTCAAAACAAAAGTTGTAAAATTCTTTGTTTTGAATAGTTTTTCCTATTCTGCAAAATTTATTTCTTATCATTTATTTCATTTTAACACATAATTGCAATTTGATAAATATGGAGGGGCTGAAATCTCACAGCTCTGAGATATCAAGACTTCGGTCTGGGTTAAGGATTTTGATATAGTTTTCGGCAAAAAACTTTTATGAGGACATGGTTTTTAGTTTTGGGCAGCGATGTATATCCAACATAACTCTTTGTTAAAGTACAAGTATTTTTTATCTCTGTTTAAAAATTTATTACAAAACTAACACGAAACATCAATACGTTGCCGGAAAATTATAATCAAAATTCCAAAAATATTGTTAAATTAAATAAAATCAAACTTTTTCAAAATTCCAAAAATATCCCAAAAATTAGAATAAAATCAAATATTTAAATTTTTTATAAATTCCAATAATATTTCAAAAATTCTTAAAAATTCGAACTTTTTCCAAAATTCTAAAAATATTGCAAAAATTATTACAAAATCAAAAATTGAAAATTTTTTCAAAATTCCAAAAATTATAATAATATCAAAAATTAAAAATTTTTCAACATTCTAAAAATATTCCAAAAATTCTTACAAAATCAAAAATTAAAACTTTTTCCGAAATTCTAAATATATTGCAAAATACAAAATCAAGAATACAAACTTTTTCAAAATTCCAAAAATATTTCAAAAACTATAACAAATTCAAAAATTTCCATGTCCAATTTTTTTGATTAGATTTATAAATATTTTCATTTTAAATTACATTTACGTCATAAAAACAGCTACATTTTTTTTCCAAAAAATTGGCTAAAAAAATAAATAAAATCTTTTTTTGACACACTTGACATTATTTTTTGACAAACTTATAATGCCATAATTCTCTATAATAATAATTAAATATCATGTCATACAAACTATAAATTTTATTTTTTTCTAAAAAAAATTGGGTAAAAAATAAATAAAAACCTTTTTTTTGACACACTTGACAACATATTTTGACAAACTTATAATTCCATAATTCTCAATAATAATAATAAAATTTCATTTCAAAGAAACAATTTTGTTTTTTCCAATAAATTGGGTAAAAAAATAAATAAAAATCTTTCTTTTGACACACTTGACAACATTTTTTTGACAAACTTATAATGCCATAATTCTCAATAATAATAATAAAACTTCATTTCAAACAAACAATTGTCTTCATTTTTTTTCCAAAAAATTAGGTAGAAAAATAAATAAAAATCTTTCTTTGACACACTTGACAACATTTTTTTGACAAACTTATAATGCAATAATCTAGTTTTTGATCTCACATACCAATCCCGACCATCAAGATTTCTCCAAATTTAATGTTCCTATTCGTAATCACTTAAAATGAACGTTTTTTAAGCCAAAAATATGAAAATTTGCTATTTTTGACACACATAATGATTTTTTTGACACACTTCCGGTACAGTTATCGAACACAGCGTCCTTTCGGACCTGCTCCTTGTGAATACCTATTTTTAGAAAAAAAAATTTTTGAAATCCCTCCAGCGGTTTTCCCTGCAGCGTAGGTAATGACGGCGGACGGCCGGCCGGCCGGCCGGCAGACAGACATACATTTTTTTTTTTTTTGCTTTTTTAGAATCAGGAGGTCCTAAAACGTCGAGAAATGTCAAAAAAAGTGGGGGTAAGAATTTCACTTTGAGCTCATGAATGTAATACTTAGGTCTTTCAGACCGAAGTAATATTCATTAAATCTCAAAGTTTTACGCAAAATTGCAATTCAAAACAAAAAGTTGTAAAATTCTTTGTTTTGAATAGTTTTTCCGATTCTACAAATTTATTTCATGTCATTTTTCATTTTAATACATAATTGCAATTTGATAATATTCAATAATATTCAATAAAATTTCAAAAGAAGAAAAATTCTTTGTTTCAAATAGTTTTTTCTTATCAGTCTTAATTATTTTATGTAATTTCACATTTGATAATAGTTTACGCTCAATCTCATAACAGATTGCCTTAGTGATTATACAGAAACGGGGGTGAAATATGATCATACACGTTTGAGTCGTTTGAAGTATGTAATCAGATTTCTGAGTTCGATGATTTTTATTTTGACATTTTTTTACAATCTCACGCTTGAAAATTAGTCTTAGTGAAATAGATCAATTACTTTTATAAAGACGTCATACATTTCATCCCTCAACCTGTTTCATCATGTTTTTTTTAATCAGTTAAAACTAATCAACACCACATTTTTACGTGAAGACTGTTATAATCAAAACAAAACAAAAAATAGAAAAATTATGTGCGTTTTCTGTTTTTTATTTATTTAAATAATTAAAAACAAATCGATGACGTCTTAAATTCTTACCTCATATTTTTTTTTAAGTATTATCAACCAGTTAAAAACTAACAACTTTACATTCCGAAATCTCTGAAATCTTAAAATTGAAAACAAAACAATATTTCCAATCTATTATTTACTCAGAAATACATACACACAACCAACAAATAAAATCCACATTCGCATAATTTATAATTCACACAGTTAAAAAATTTTTAAGCCACAGATATTTTCTTGTCTTATGCATAATTTTTTTAATTGCTTAACGTCTTAACGAAATAGATCAATTACTTTTATAAGATGTCATACATTTCACACCTCAACCTGTTTCATCATGTTTTTTAATCAGTTAAAACTAATCAACACCACATTTTTACGTGAAGACTGTTATAATCAAAACAAAACAAAAATAAAAAAATATGTACGTTTTCTGTTTTTTATTTATTTTAATAATTAAAACAAATCGATGACATCTTAAATTCTTACTTAAAATAGAAAGAAAAAATAAAGTGTAAAACAAATTCCTAATACCTCGATTCCTCTTTTTTGTTTTCATTTTCTTATAATCTCACGCTTGACCTTGGATCAAAATTTACAATTTGAGATCTTCATATAAGAAATAACACACGATTTAGTGCTAAGATCTGACCTTGAATCAAAATTTACATTTTGAGATCTTCATACAAGAAATAACACACGATTTTGGGCTGAGATCTGACCTTGGATCAAAATTGACAATTTGAGACCTTCATAAGAAATAACACACGATTTTGCGCTGGAACCCGCATAGCTTACCTACTTATATATATATATATATATATATATATATATATATATATATATATATATATATATATATATATATATATATATATATATATATATATATATATTGTTACGTTTTTGCAACCTTCCTTCGAATTGGCCTAACTTACAATTCGATAAACGCAATTCCCAATCTCTTTCTGAGTTCGATCACTGATTAGTAAGCAAACACACCAGGTTTTATTAAGTATTCAACACCTTAACTGTTCCACAACAACAGGAAAACAATACAGCAAACAATATTCCCAACTAGAATATTCTTCCAACAGCTTTGAAACTCCAACGGTTTATTGTAGAAATTTCCAATTCACAACGTTCAAAATAATACACAAAATATTTCTATTTAATAACACTTATAACTTTATTTACAAAATCTTTACACAAAAACTAATTTAAAGATCACTTTTATAATTTTTAACTTCACAATCGCAGGTTTAAAATAAACTAATTAAAAACTACAAGAATCATTTTCCTTATATACCTTCTGCTTAATCTCTAGAAATTTCTAGGTAACTTTTTAGAAACCTTGAGAAAATATTAGAATATTCGATTATTTTACGTTACGTTGATTTGATTTATAAAATCATAAAACAAATAGACCTTAATTCTAAGAACATGTACAACAACAACAACACTATTTCATTCACTTTCTGTTGTGTTTTGTTGATTTTATTTTCCTGGAAGTGACCGTAATCGTTTAGATCTTTCTGTAATCGTCTAGATTTTTCTGCAATCGTAACAATACCCTCCACTTAAGCCTGTTCGTCCCGAACAGGATCTAGCTCTCCTTTGTATAAGGCCAATCTTTCCAAATGTACTACTTTCGCTTTGCCTCGATGGCCTTTCTTAATTCTATAAACTACGTCATTCAACTTCGTTATAATGTTGTAAGGTCCTTCCCATGCAGCTTGCAGTTTTGGTGATAACCCTCGTTTTCGTTGTGGGTTGTGTAGCCATACTAATTGTCCTTCTTCAAAACCTTTATTATTAGATCGTATATCATATCGGGCTTTCATTTTATCACTGGTCAGTTGTATCTTCTGCCGAACAAGCTTGTGAATATCCTCAAGGTTCTCCCTGATTCGGTTGACGTATTCTTGCGCAGACAATGATGTTGATGGTACCGCTCCAAATTTGAGGTCACCAGGAAGTCTTAAATCACTTCCAAAAATAGTTTGAGCTGGTGTCATGGTCGTGGTGTCATGACCTGCTGATCTGTATGCCATCAAAAATAAAGGAATGTGTTGATCCCAGTTACGTTGATTCTTACTGACCACTTTTGCTAGAAATTCCTCCAAAGTAGCATTGAATCTCTCAACCATCCCATCTGACTGTGGGTGTGAAGCTGTCGTCCTCGTTTTGTTAATCCCCAGCATTTGACAAATTTCCTGGAATACAGCTGACTCGAAGTTCCGTCCCTGATCGGTGTGGATCTCCATAGGAACTCCATAGCGGCTAATCCAATTATTTATCACAACTTCAGCGATTGTGGTTGCTTCCTGGTTGGGAATCGCACACACTTCCGGCCACTTACTGAAGTAGTCCATGATCACAAGCACATATTTATTCTGATTATCAGTTGTTGGAAATGGTCCCGCTACATCCATTGCGATCCTTTCAAATGGAGCACCTACATTGTATTGCTTCATTTTTCCATGACTTCTTCGTGCGGGTCCTTTCACCGCCGCACATTTATCGCATTTTTGACACCACTCCACAATTGATTGCCGAGTCCCCGACCAGTAAAACCGTTGTCGTATTTTTGCAAGAGTTTTGTTGATCCCAAGATGACCTCCACTCGTTCCTTCGTGATACTCTTTCAATACTGCTGGTATTTTCCCTTTTGGTACCACTGTAAGGGATTGCTTTATCTTGCCATCTGAGCTTTCCCATACCCTCTTTAAACATCCATTCTCTAGCTGAAGACTGTCCCATTGCGCCCAGTACGCCTTCAAAGTTGGAGTTTTATCAGCAATATCTCCCCATACTGGTTTGCAACCCTTTTCCTTGGACTCGATGATCGGTGCAAGATCCGGATCTTCTAATTGATCTTTTCTTATGGCTTCAGCAGTCCATTCATCGTCAGGTAGCACTTGTAGTAATCGGACATCGATGATGTTCTCCTTATTTTCTTGACGACTGCAATGCTTACATTCAACTTGACAGGGTCGTCTCGATAATGCATCAGCGTTCCCATGTGCAGTACCCTTTCGATGTTCAATGTCCAAATCGTACGCCTGCAACCGTTCGATCCAACGTGCTACTTGTCCCTCTGGATTTTTGAACTGGAGTAGCCATCTTAACGCACCATGGTCAGTTCTGAGATGAAATTTCTGACCATACAAGTATTTATGAAAATGTTTGACGCATTCCATAATGGCCAATAACTCCTTCCGGGTAACACAATAATTTCGCTCCGGCTTTGATAACACTTTGGAGAAATAAGCTATCACCTTTTCCTGACCATCTATTTTCTGTGACAATACTCCTCCTATACCTTCATTACTGGCATCAGTATCCAAAATAAACTGAACATTTGGTATAGGATAGGATAGAATTGGAGCCGTACACAATCTCCTTCTGAGCTCCACAAATGCTTGTTCCTGAGGTTCATTCCATTCAAATGCCTTATCTTTTCTTGTTAACTCATGCAGACTTTTGGCAACGTTGGCGAATCCTGGCACAAACCGTCTGTAATATGTGCACAATCCAAGGAAGCTTCGTAGTTCATGTAGGTTTTTCGGTCTTGGCCAGTTCATAACTGCTGCAATCTTGTCAGAATCTGTATGAATTCCCATTGCCGTAACTTTGTGTCCCAAATATTTTACTTCTTCCTTGAAAAGTGAACACTTTTTGGGACTTAATTTTAAACCAGCTGCTTGCAACCTTTCCAGTACCTCCGCCAAGTTCCTCAAGTGGTCATCAAAGTCTTTTCCCATGACGATGATGTCATCCAAATATACAAGGCATGTTTTCCAGTGCAAGCCTTTTAGTACCCGTTCCATTAATCTCTCGAAAGTTGCGGGAGCGTTGCATAACCCAAATGGCATGACATTAAATTGCCATAGTCCATTCCCTACACTGAACGCTGTTTTCTCCCGATCTTCATCCGCAACTTCAACCTGCCAGTAACCACTCTGCAGATCCAATGTTGAAAACAATTTTGAACCCGATAATGTATCCAGTGTATCATCAATCCTAGGCAACGGGTAGCTATCCTTCTTAGTAACTATGTTTAGTTTCCTGTAGTCAACACAAAATCTCAAGCTCCCATCTTTCTTGCCAACCAACACCACAGGTGAGCTCCAGGGACTGTCTGAAAGCTCAATTACACCAGCTTCTTTCATATCTCTTACCATTTTATCAGCTTCCTCTCTTTTAGCCAATGGTAATCTCCTTGGTGCTTGACGTATCGGCTTTTCTGCTCCGGTATCAATACGATGTTTCACCATATTGGTTCTGCCATTTCCTTCAGGTGAACTGCAGAATACAGACTTGTGTTGCTCCAACAATTGACGTACTGCTTTCTTCTGCTCTTCTGAAAGCCCTTCTGTCCATTTCTGCACAAGTTGTTCCATTTCTGCCTTTTGTTGTTTTGTGTTGACCGAGCAATTGATGTTTTTCTGCTCGCACTTTATTATTTTAGCTACCTCTTCGCATTGTCCTATGATTGATCCTTTCTTAATTGTTTTCCGCGTATCTGACAGATTTAAAACCCTTACTGGTATTTTGTAATCAGCATCCGATCTAACTAAGGTTTTTCCTATAACTACTTCTTTACAATTTTGTTGTTCTTCTTTGTTGGCCTCCACAACCCACAACCTGGGTGACCCAGAACCTCCTTCCAATTTTCCCCAAATGATTGTTTCTGATTGGGGTGGCAGCTTTTCTCTGTGATCCAATATTATTCGACGGACACAATTTGAATCTTCACCAATAAACTGGAGTGGCAACTCAACATTTCCGTACGTGAGTACTCCTTTGCCAGCATCAATAACGAATCCATTTGGCCTCATGAAGTCCATTCCCAGGATGACTTCATCCACAATGTCAGCTACAACCACTTCATGTTGAAAGTGAGTATTCCCGATTTCAAAGTTGACCACTTTCTTTCCTTTAATACTTGCACTTTCGCCAGTAGCTGTCTGCATTCGGTATCTTCCTGCTGGTTTTAGTTTCCCTTTCACAACATCAGTGCGGACAATTGTATTTGTTGCTCCCGTATCTAACGTGATGACACAACTTTTTCCATCAATATTAGCCCTAACAGTAAGGCTGTCACCTCCCCTTGTCAATCTCGAAACTTGGATGAAGGTTATGGGGCAATCGGTTGTGGGAGCCAGCTTATGCCCCTTTAGGCTGACTCGTTGTAGTTTAACTGCTGCGATCCTATTCCATCGGCCTCTCTAGCTTGCACTCGTTCTTCTGCTGGACGACGCTGCGTAGGCGATGCTGATCTTGCTCGTTTTCTTCTAATATCTCGACATTCTCTCGAAATATGGCCCAACTTGCCACATAACCAGCATCGAATCCTATCACTTCGAATACTTTCTCGTGGTCTTCTCCCGGTCTCCTGGTCTCGTTGTTTATATTTGTCATCACTCAACTCTAACCGGCGTATTTTAATCGATGGTTTTATAATTGCTTGTGCAGTTTCATTTGTTAGGGCATAAGCAATAGTTTCTGCGAATGTTGCTTTTGGCGACAACATTACTGCTTTTCGTGTTTCTGGATCACGAATACCATCAGTAAACGCCTCGATCTTCATTTTCTCCATAAAATTCGGTGGAGTATTCGAGTGTGCCAAATGTACAAGGCGTTCTACTGCCGAGGAATAATCCTGTAGAGATTCACCATTTCGTTGCAAGCGACCTTTTAGCTCAATCCTGTATAACTCCTTTTTATGGTCGCTTCCATATTTTCGTTCCAATGCATTCAATACCTCAGCATAGCTTTTTCGGTCGTTTTCCGGCACCGCCTGTAATGCTTCAGCTGCTTCCCCCTTTAGAGCAACTATCAATGCAGCAAGACGGTTTTCGGCGTTCCAAACATTTTGATCTGCTGCAGTCTCGAACTGGAACTTGAAGATGCCGAAAGATGTGGTGCCGTCATATGATGGTGGTTTTAATTTGATATTTGCTATTTGTTGTACCACATGAGTAGGTAAGCTATGCGGGTTCCAGCGCAAAATCGTGTGTTATTTCTTATGAAGGTCTCAAATTGTCAATTTTGATCCAAGGTCAGATCTCAGCCCAAAATCGTGTGTTATTTCTTGTATGAAGATCTCAAAATGTAAATTTTGATTCAAGGTCAGATCTTAGCACTAAATCGTGTGTTATTTCTTATATGAAGATCTCAAATTGTAAATTTTGATCCAAGGTCAAGCGTGAGATTATAAGAAAATGAAAACAAAAAAGAGGAATCGAGGTATTAGGAATTTGTTTTACACTTTATTTTTTCTTTCTATTTTAAGTAAGAATTTAAGATGTCATCGATTTGTTTTAATTATTAAAATAAATAAAAAACAGAAAACGTACATATTTTTTTATTTTTGTTTTGTTTTGATTATAACAGTCTTCACGTAAAAATGTGGTGTTGATTAGTTTTAACTGATTAAAAAACATGATGAAACAGGTTGAGGTGTGAAATGTATGACATCTTATAAAAGTAATTGATCTATTTCGTTAAGACGTTAAGCAATTAAAAAAATTATGCATAAGACAAGAAAATATCTGTGGCTTAAAAATTTTTTAACTGTGTGAATTATAAATTATGCGAATGTGGATTTTATTTGTTGGTTGTGTGTATGTATTTCTGAGTAAATAATAGATTGGAAATATTGTTTTGTTTTCAAGTTTAAGATTTCAGAGATTTCGGAATGTAAAGTTGTTAGTTTTTAACTGGTTGATAATACTTAAAAAAAAAATATGAGGTAAGAATTTAAGACGTCATCGATTTGTTTTTAATTATTTAAATAAATAAAAAACAGAAAACGCACATAATTTTTTTATTTTTTGTTTTGTTTTGATTATAACAGTCTTCACGTAAAAATGTGGTGTTGATTAGTTTTAACTGATTAAAAAAAACATGATGAAACAGGTTGAGGGATGAAATGTATGACGTCTTTATAAAAGTAATTGATCTATTTCACTAAGACTAATTTTCAAGCGTGAGATTGTAAAAAAATGTCAAAATAAAAATCATCGAACTCAGAAATCTGATTACATACTTCAAACGACTCAAACGTGTATGATCATATTTCACCCCCGTTTCTGTATAATCACTAAGGCAATCTGTTATGAGATTGAGCGTAAACTATTATCAAATGTGAAATTACATAAAATAATTAAGACTGATAAGAAAAAACTATTTGAAACAAAGAATTTTTCTTCTTTTGAAATTTTATTGAATATTATTGAATATTATCAAATTGCAATTATGTATTAAAATGAAAAATGACATGAAATAAATTTGTAGAATCGGAAAAACTATTCAAAACAAAGAATTTTACAACTTTTTGTTTTGAATTGCAATTTTGCGTAAAACTTTGAGATTTAATGAATATTATCAAATTGCAATTATGTGTTAAAATGAAATAAATGATAAGAAATAAATTTTGCAGAATAGGAAAAACTATTCAAAACAAAGAATTTTACAACTTTTGTTTTGAATTGCAATTTTGTGTATTAAATTATTATTTTGCTATTTAATTGATTCTCTCAGCAAAAAATTCTAATATAAATGTGTAAATTTCGATTTGAATTAGCATTGTTAAGGAGAAACCAAAGTAAAAAGATGAAAGTCGAAGCAAGTTTATTGGTAAGTGTAAATATAGAATATCAAAGTATATATTTCGAATTTTTGTTATAAATTTTGCAATTTTTGAATTTATTTAATTTTAAACTTTAGATTCTCGGGGTGATTTTGGGGGCGATTTCCAGTAAACCAGTGGGCAGGAGAGAAACTCAAATAATGGATGAGCATTTTTTAGTAAGATTTTAGAAAATTTTCGAAATAAATTAAAATTAACGGTTTCAAACTATCTCTAGGTTATTGTGGAAGCGCACCGTCAGGTGAAACGGGGTGCAGATCAATACGAGGGCTCAGGGTCTAAAGGTGATTGGACTCCCCCGCTGCCCCCCCTTTGGGATTTAACAACAACATCAACAACAGAGAAAGCCCCCAACCATCTGACTTTCTCTAACAACAGTTTCAATTTCAGCGGTGGATCTCCATCGCTAAAAATTGGAAACGTTATTTGGGTTTAATTTCAAAATAAAACAATTGTCTTTTATTTTTTATTTATTTTATAAAATAAAATTAAAATAAAAAATAAAAATTATATAAAATAAAATAACAAATTTTATCAATTTCGCATCTTCTATTTGTTTTTCTAATCCTTAAATAAGTATTCGATTTTATTTGATTCAGGTATGGGCACTCTATACCCCATACAATATTGTTGAAGTTGAACATGTTTGCGTTTGACTTCAGCAGTCTCGTTTGAACGTTCCTTTGGTGTTGTTGCTGAATTTTGCCTGCATTAATGTACGAAATGACGATAATGCCTGCTTTGCCTGGTCATTGATTTCAGCATTATATCCAGTTAAAATGGATCCTCAACGTCTAACGAAATATCCACATTACTCAACAATTTTCAACATGAAAGGAATTCAATTTCCAATGACGATTAATCAAATTCCACGCTTTGAGAGGCAAAACGATATTTCCATCAATGTATATATGTTGAGGCTGTGTAACAAAAACAATTCTGAAAATTATGTTACTTTACCCGCATATTTAACAAAGAAAAAGATGGAAAAGCATATTAATCTATTATTAATTCAAAATAGATATGAAAAAGATGGGCATCAAAAATCAACAACTGCTGATTGTGATTCCATTAAATATCATTATGTATGGATTAAAGATTTATCACGTCTCCTATCATCACAGCTAGATAATAGAAAGATGAAAAAATACTTCTGCGATCGATGTCTTCACTATTTCCACACAACTGAAAAACTTCAAGATCATAGTGAAAATTGTGTTAATCAAAATAATTGCAAAATTCAACTACCAACGCTCGATAATAATATAGTTAAGTTTAAAAATTTTAAAAATAAAATACTTGTGCCATTTATAATTTATGCAGATTTAGAATGTATACTAAGTAAAGTTGATATCCACACTAAGTATCAAGATCATGTACCGTGTAGTGTCGGCTTTTATGTTAAATGCTCATATGATGACAAACTATCATATTTTGAGTCAAATCGAGGTGAGGAGTGTATATGTTGGTTTTGTAAAAAACTAAAAACAGTAGCTGAAAACGTTGATAATATTTTGAAAAATCCACTTAAAATGATTGATTGATTTAACTGAAGTTCAAATTTCCAAATTTAATACGAGCCAAAAATGTCATATTTGCGAGAAACCTTTCACCACTGAAGATATAAAAGTGCGTGATCATTGTCATCTCACGGGTGTGTTTCGAGGTTCTGCACATAAAAGTTGTAATATTAATTTTCAGGATGGTCACACCATTCCTATTGTTTTTCATAATTTAAGTGGTTATGATTCGCATTTTTTCATAGAAAATATAGCCTCCGATATGCCTGGTAGAGTAGATTTGCTACCAATCAACAAAGAAAAGTATATTTCATTCACTAAACATTTAGATTTTCATTTAACAAAGTTTCGGTTTATAGATTCATTTCGTTTTATGGCTAACAGTTTAAGTGATCTTACCTCATATTTAAACGAGTTCCCAAATTTAAAATCGCAATTTCCATTATTATCTATTGAAAAACTTCAACTTTTAACTAGAAAAGGTGTTTATCCGTATGATTATTTCGATTCTTCTCAGAAGTTTTTAGAAACTGCTCTACCTGATATTACTAAATTTTACAATAAATTGAATGATACTAATATAAGTCGAGATGAATATAATCATGCTTGTAAAGTTTGGAGGGAGTTACATATAAAAAACTTAGGAGAATATTCAGATTTATACTTGAAAACAGATGTTTTACTTTTGGCTGATGTTTTTGAACAGTTCCGTATAAGCTGTCATAAAACTTACGGATTAGACCCAGCTCACTATTTTACACTCCCTGGATATACATGGGATGCGATGCTTAAATATACGAGCATAAACTTAGAGTTGATAACGGATATTGATTTACTAATGTTTATTGAGCGTGGCATTCGTGGGGGTCTAAGCCAATGCTCCAAACGTTATGCTAAGGCTAATAATAAATATATACCCGAATATGATTCAACCCAACCATCAAACTTCTTGATGTATTTTGATGTAAATAATCAATATGGTTGGGCGATGTCTCAATTCTTGCCATATGGCGGATTTAAGTGGTTAAAAAATATCCACAATTTTGATGTTGCTACGATTTCCGATGATTCTGAAAAAGGTTACATATTAGAAGTTGATTTAGAATATCCTCATGAATTACATGACGCTCATAACGATCTGCCATTTTGCCCAGAACATCGATGCAGTCCTGGATCAAAAAATCAGAAATTACTGGCAACACTTCATAATAAAGAAAAATATGTAATCCACTATCGTAATTTAAAGCAATCGCTTAAAAAGGGCTTAAAACTAACAAAAATACATAAAATTCTTGAGTTTGATCAATCCCCATGGCTAAAATCTTACATTGATTTGAATACTTCCTTGCGATCGTCAGCTAAAAATGATTTCGAAAAGAATCTCTTCAAATTAATGATTAATGCTATTTTTGGAAAGACAATGGAAAATGCTCGCAAATATAGTATAGTTAAATTGGTAACTAAATGGTTAGGAAGATATGGTGCAGAGGCATATATATCGAAACCCGAATTTAAATGTTCCACAATTTTTAATGAAAATTTAGTCTCTATTGAATTAAATAAATCTGAAATATTTTTTAATAAACCAATATATATTGGAATGTGTATTCTAGACTTGGCAAAAACAACTCTTTATAGCTTTCACTATGACTATATGGTTCCACAATTTGTATCTAATTGTAAAATTTGTTATACAGACACAGACAGTTTAATATACGAAATTTTATGTTCTGATGTATATGAAATAATTAAAAACGATTGTCATTTACACTTCGACACTAGCGATTATCAAGCTGATAATATTTGGGGTATTCCACTTGTCAATAAAAAAATTCCTGGTATTATGAAAGATGAGAATAATGGAAAAATAATGACTGAGTTTGTTGGCCTACGATCAAAAATGTACGCACACAAAGTGCAAATTAATGATAAAAAAGATGAAAATAAGAAAGCAAAAGGGGTGAAAAAACAGATTGTAAAATGTAGACTAACATTTGATGATTATACATCTTGCTTAAATAATGAAAAGATTAAAGTGGTTACCCAAAACCTAATTCAATCGAAAAAGCATGTTGTAAGTTCGTATACTCAAACCAAAACTGCACTCAATCCTCACGATGACAAAAGATTTTTAATCAAGGATGAATATGAAACTTTAGCTTGGGGCCATTATAAAATAATGGGAATAAATTAAACTATTTTATCACTCACTTCATTAAATATTATTTTTGTTGTTTAAAATTTAAATAATTTATTCATAATCCAATTTCTATGCAATATTTAAATTTAAAATGGTTTTAAGTAATTTATCAATACTAATTTGTAAAATATTATATTTATATATATATAGATAAAATAAAATTACAATTAAAATGCAAAACGAGTGTTTTAATGGAAACTCAAATATTCAAAACAATAACAAACAAATTGGGTTGAAATAGAAAATTTATAATTGTTGCAATTTGGCTTTTAATTTTTAATTTTTAATTTTTAATTTCTAATTTTTAATTTTTAATTTTTAATTTTTAATTTTTCTTTTTACTTTTTAATTTTCAATTTTTTAATTTTAATTTTTATTAATTTTTACTTTGTAACTTAAAACTAATCAACACCACATTTTTACGTGAAGACTGTTATAATCAAAACAAAACAAAAAATAAAAAAATTATGTGCGTTTTCTGTTTTTTATTTATTTAAATAATTAAAAACAAATCGATGACGTCTTAAATTCTTACCTCATATTTTTTTTTTAAGTATTATCAACCAGTTAAAAACTAACAACTTTACATTCCGAAATCTCTGAAATCTTAAACTTGAAAACAAAACAATATTTCCAATCTATTATTTACTCAGAAATACATACACACAACCAACAAATAAAATCCACATTCGCATAATTTATAATTCACACAGTTAAAAAATTTTTAAGCCACAGATATTTTCTTGTCTTATGCATAATTTTTTTAATTGCTTAACGTCTTAATGAAATAGATCAATTACTTTTATAAGATGTCATACATTTCACACCTCAACCTGTTTCATCATGTTTTTTAATCAGTTAAAACTAATCAACACCACATTTTTACGTGAAGACTGTTATAATCAAAACAAAACAAAAATAAAAAAATATGTACGTTTTCTGTTTTTTATTTATTTTAATAATTAAAACAAATCGATGACATCTTAAATTCTTACTTAAAATAGAAAGAAAAAATAAAGTGTAAAACAAATTCCTAATACCTCGATTCCTCTTTTTTGTTTTCATTTTCTTATAATCTCACGCTTGACCTTGGATCAAAATTTACAATTTGAGATCTTCATATAAGAAATAACACACGATTTAGTGCTAAGATCTGACCTTGAATCAAAATTTACATTTTGAGATCTTCATACAAGAAATAACACACGATTTTGGGCTGAGATCTGACCTTGGATCAAAATTGACAATTTGAGACCTTCATAAGAAATAACACACGATTTTGCGCTGGAACCCGCATAGCTTACCTACTTATATATATATATATATATATATATATATATATATATATATATATATATATATATATATATATATATATATATATATATATATATATATATATATATATATATATATATATATAAACGATATGATATATAACGAAAACGACCGTCACTCTTACGGTCGCATTTGTTGAGGTAGATCGAAAAAAATTTCTGTATATGTGTGTTTTATTAATATCTCGGACGAATTCGTGAATCAGCGAAATCCGACACGTGGTTAAGGAACTAGAGCCTTTTTTCTAAAAAAATTGATTTTTAAAACCGTTATAATGGCCGTTTGGATACTAATATTTTAAAAAAGTTAACAAATTTAGAATCTTTGAAATCTTTTTTATCAATTTGTTTTAAAAATAGACCTCTGCAGTTAGAGGTTCCTGAGTGAGCGACAAAAAAGTTTACAAAAAAAATTTTTTTTTGAAACAACCGGCACTCTCACGGTCGCATTTGTAAAACCAGATCAAAAAACCTTTTTTAAAAATGTGCGTTTTATTAATATCTTGGACAAGTTCGTAAATCAGCCAAATCCAACACATGGTTAAGAAACTAGAGGCTTTATACTAGAAAAAAAACTCTGTTGTTTAGATCCGTTATAACGGCCGTTTAAATTCTAATATTTTTAAAAACTTCATAAATTTAGAATCTTTGAAACCTTTTTAATCAGTTTCTTTCAAAAAAAGGCCTCTGCAGTTGGAGGTTTCTGAGTGAGCGGCTCCAACAAAAAAGCTTGTAAAACACAAAATGCGTTTGAATCAACCGGCACTCTCACGGTCGAATTTGTGGAGCCAGATCAAAACCCTTCCGTAAACATGTGTGTTTTATTAATATCTTGGACAAGTTCGTAAATCAGAAAAATCTGACACATGGTTAAATAACTAGAGGCTATATACTAGAAAAAAAATCGTTTTTCTAATCCGTTATAACGGCCGTTTGGATACTAATATTTTCAAAAACTTCATAAATTTAGAATCTGTGAAAACATTTGTTCCGTTTCTTATAAATATAAACCTCTGCAGTTAGAGATATTTGACTTGTTGGCTTAAACAAAAAAGTTTGCAACAATCTAATAACTACAATTTCCAAAAACCTTATAACAATGAAAAAAATGTCAATGAAAAAAAATAAAAAGGTTTGAATAGAAGAAATTAATTTTTTTTTCTTAGAAATAAACTAAACATTTTGATATTTTGCAGTAATTGGACGACATATGAAATAGCGTAGGTTTGTGTCATAAATTGTCACCAGGGCCGGTCCTGCGTTGTACAAAAGTGCACATTAAAACAGGGCGCTCGATTTATCATCCAAATAAGGGCGCAAAAAATCAATATCAATTAATGATTTAAATTGAATTAAATCATTGAAAACATTATTTTATAAAAATCAAAATTCTTTCTTTTTGTCCACTCAAATTTTTCTTTCCATATTCATTCATATTTCGATATTTGTATACACATTCCATTGAATAAATATCTAAGGAAGAGTAACTAGACATTTTGAGTGAAGCATCTAATTTTTAGTATTGGTGAAGTTTGATAGTGTTTGCATTCTAGCTGGGTGGTACTGTTTACAATTTGCATATTTATATTTTCAAAACAAATAAAAGAAATAATAAATGTTACATATAAATTTAAAAGCCTAATATGTTTGAATAAAATATTTCCAAAGATAAATATTTGTAACTGTCCATACAACACAAATTTTAATCATATTGAATTACAGAACACCTTATACTTATGGCTGTTGTTGTATAGCGTAGAGTGATTGTGTGTAAATTAAAATAATTCTTCGCAGATATGTATTTTTGGTGGTTTATTTACCATATTATGACATCAATTCTGCGTTTAATCCTTTTTTTCCTTCAATCCAACTCCGATAACTACATCCAACACCACATGAATGTTTCTGGAAGGTGTGTTTTCCTTACAGCTCAATTGATCCGTTAACCAACAACTTATTTCGGGTTATATAATATTCCCGTATGATTACGAAAAACACGACAATATGGTTTTTACGGATTTATTCAACAGCCTATATGTTCCGTTTATCTTATCACATAAACGACGATCTCTTTATATCAAAATTAAAGATACATACGAAAACTTTCTAAGAACTTTCTTATATTCAAGATATGAAAAATTACATCGAATATTTACAACGTGTTTTCTTTTTTATAATCAAATCTGTCAAATTTTTTGACTAGGCGTAATAATAATCATTTTACAAAAATTATTAAAGCTAGTCGCAACCAACACTTTAAATTTAAAAAAAAATTAAAGCTAGTTCGCCACATACACCCCCTTATCAGTGATATTGTCAATCAATATCACGTAAGGTTATGTTTACAAAAGTTGACTATTAATAATGATTATTCATAAACTTACAAATATTTTTTATGTTTATTTTATAAAATATCTTTAGTATCTAATTTTCAAACATAGTTAACAATAATTAATAATAATAAGAATAACAATAATAATCCATTAGTTAAAACATCTATTAGTTTGAATAATGTTTTTTATATTGCTTGTCGCCAAATAAGTTTAGCTCAAAAATTTAGATGGTGGACGCGTGGTCCTTCCAGATCTGGTAGTGAAAGTTTGTGGCTGGAAATTGAAGTGCACTGTCTTTTTTGTTTTGATCACGGGATCAGCCATAGAATTTTGATCTGGTTTCGAAGAATCTGAAACTGGGATCGAAATGTGATCGGAGTTAGAGTCGTGACTCTGCTTCGTAGAAGTCGAAACAGTAGTCGAAGGAGAGTGCTGAATAGAACTATGTATTAAAGGTTCGTGAACTGTTAGTGGTTCGTCAGACTTGGTGTTATATTGATAACTGGGCTTAAGTCTGTCGATACTAACTTTGGTCGTTCTACCTTTAATATCGATAGTGAAAGTTTTGTCATTTCGATCGATGACAAGAAAAGGTCCGTCATAGGGTTGTTGTAGTGACCTACGGACCGTGTCTACCCTAAGGAAAACGTGTGAACACGTTTTTAAATCATTAAAGACAAAAATGTTATTTGTAGAATGACGAGATGAAGAAACTGGTCGGAGATTGTTAAAATGTAGTTTAAGGTTGGTTACAAAATCCGACTGTGGAACCAATGTCGATTGTTCCGATAAGAAATGTCCCGGTAAGCGTAAGGTAGTTTCATACACTAATTCTGCGGAGGAGGATTCAAAATCTTCCCGAAAAGATGTGCGAAGTCCAAGGAGAATAGTCGGGATAGTACGTGTCCAATCTGGTCGATTGTGACACATTATGGCCGCTTTCAGAGTTCGATGAAAGCGTTCGATCATGCCATTACATTTGGGATTATAAGCTGTGGTTCGTCTATGGTCGAACCCTAACAGCTTTGAAAGTTCTGAAAAAAGTTGCGATTCAAATTGTGACCCTTGGTCGGTCACAATGAAATTAGGCACACCGAAGCGAGATATCCATCCAGAATAGACAGCAGTGGCTACGGTTGCAGCCGTAATTTCTGGTATCGGAATTGCTTCGGGCCAACGTGTGTATCTGTCGATCAGAGTTACACAATACCGTTGTCCTTCGGAAGAAGGCATTGGTCCAATAATATCTAAATGAACTTCGGAAAATCGTTCCGAAGTTAAAGTATAATTAGAAAGAGGAGATCGAGTGTGTCGTGAAATTTTCGATTTCTGACACTGTAAACAGTTTCGGGTCATTTCCCGGACATCTTTTTTTATTGACGGCCAGACCACGGCGTCAGTCAGTAATTTAGTAGTAGCTTTGATACCAGGATGGGAAATGTTATGCATTTGCATGAAAACTTGTTGACGAAACTGTTTCGGTATAAATGGACGTTGTTTCCCCATAGAAACGTCGCAATGAATGAATTTGTCAGAGCCAAAGGATAGGGGAAACTGTTGGAATTTAAGCGTCGTGCTGTATTCCGAAAGTAACTCCTTAAACTCTGAATCTGTCATTTGAGCATCAGCGATTGCCGAGTAATCAATGCTCTCAGGAAACTGAAGCTAATCAATGCGTGACAAAGCGTCAGCAACAACATTGTCAACTCCAGAAACATGTCGTTTATCAGTGGTAAACTGGCTGATAAAATCCAGATGACGAAACTGTCTAGGACTAGCTTTGTCTGGGTTCTGGGACAAAGCATAAATAAGAGGTTTATGATCCGTGAACAGGATAAAATTGCGCCCTTCAAGAAGGTAACGGAAGTGTTTTATGGCCAAATAAGCAGCCAGAAGTTCACGGTCATAGGCGCTGTAGCGTCTTTGGGTTTCAGTTAGCCTTACTGAAAAGAAACTAAGAGGTTGCCATGAATCAGTGACCAGTTGTTGAACGACTGCACCAACTGCTGTGTCGGAAGCGTCGACCATTATAGCGAGTTGTGCCTCGAGAGAAGGATGTGCGAGCATGGTTGCGTCGCTGAGTTGTGTTTTGCAGTTTGCAAAAGCAAGAAGTGAAGATTCCGACCAGCTAATAGGTCGTTTGTCGTTCTTTTTAGAACCTTTTAAAAAATCGTTTAAAATGGCTTGGTCACCTGCGGCGTGTGGAATGAAACGACGATAAAAATTAATCATTCCCAGAAATCGACGAAGATCTTTGACCATTTGAGGAGTAGGAAAATCGGAAATCACGTTAACTCTTTCTCGGGTTGGTCTAATCCCTATTGAGTTAATGGTATGACCTAAGAAATTGATTTCTTTTTGTGCGAAATTACACTTATCAAGGTTGATGATCATACCAGCATCTTGCAGTTTTTGAAAGATGATTTTAAGATGTCCTATGTGTTCGGCATAAGACTTAGATGCGACTAAAAGATCGTCTAAATAGACGAAACAGAATTCTACACCACGTAAAACGTTGTGCATATGTCGCTGAAACGTTTGACCAGCGTTTCGTAAACCGAATCCCATTCGTGTGAACTCGAATAGTCCGAATGGAGTAGAAATAGCTGTCTTAGGAATGTCAGACGGCTCAATTGGTATTTGGTGGTAAGCTCTCACTAAGTCGATAGTCGAAAAAATGTTGCAACCGTTAAGTTGTTGCGAAAAATCCTGAAGAAAAGGAATGTTGTATTTGTCGGGAACTGTGACTTTATTTAAGCCACGGTAATCCCCGCAAACACGAAAACCACCTGTTTTCTTTTCGACTAAGTGTAAGGGACTGGACCATTGACTACTAGAAGGTCTGCATATACCTTGCTGAAGCATACGATCAAACGCAGTTTTGGCATCTTTGAGTTTGTCAGCTGCAAGTCTGCGAGTTTTGCAACAGACTGGAGGTCCAGTAGTAATAATGGCGTGTGTCACATCGTGTTTCACCACTGAAGGAAGACCCGAGTCAAATGTTAAGTCGTTGAACTCGAGTAGAAGTTCACTAATTTCGCGAGGAAATTGATCGTTAACGAGAACAGATAAAGAAGGAGTGAAAATTGGGGCAGTTCCTGCCGGCGTGAAAATGTCAGATAAAGGGTCGATAATACGTCTCTGTTTAATATCAACCAGTATGCCATATTTATTGAGAAAGTCAGCTCCAATTATCGGAACAGTAACATTGGCAATTATAAAATTGTGGACGAATGAACGTCGAAGTCCTAAAGATAATGTCAATGACTTATTTCCGTAGGTTGACACAGTCGTAGAATTCGCTGCAACTAAGGTAAGGTGAGATGTCATATTGAGTTTCTGGGCGGAAGTAGCTGGAAGGACTGACACTTCGGCTCCAGTGTCGATGAGAAAATAAATTTGATTAATGGAATCATAAACCATTAATCGATAGTGATTTCGGCTATCACCACATTCCGCTAAGTGTGGTGAGCCTATGCGTTTTTTGGAACTGGAATCGAAGAAAAAGTAGCGTACTTTGCGCAATTTGGATGGCACTTCCGAGCGAGGTTACCGAATTTGTGGTGGTAATAACAGATTCCATCGAAAAACTGTGGAGCACGTGAAGTTGATCGTGACCGGGGTCGACGATCATGTTTTTGGTAAGGAGTTCGAGATCTGGATCTGTTTTGATTAGAAACTTGGCTGCTTAAAGCAGAAATTTGAAGTTCCATCTTTTGAAGTTGTTGTTGTAACAATGCCATTTCATTGTTGGCAGTGGTAGCCGAAGAATTGTAGTTTTGCGAAGATTTTGCAATTTGGAAAATGGGAGTAGAAATCAGAGCGTTGAAAACTGCATCTGGTATGTGTGCTTGAGTATCAAGCGTATCATCGCTTGCTGCGATGGAGGTGCGGACGTGTGGAGGAAGCTTTTCGCTCCAGATAACCCTAAGTAGTTCGTCTGAGAAATTTGTCTTTGCTTCTGCTCGCATAGCACGAAGCAATTCAGATGGACGTCTATCCCCTAGGTCCATCCCGCGAAGAACAGTGCGGATACGTTCGGTATCAGACTTTCCAAGTCTAGAGAGAACTGTCCGTTTAAAATTATCGTAAGGATGATCGGGATCTGGGTTGGCGATAATATCGCTGACCAGGAATGCTACACTGAGAAAAAAGAATCGTTTTGAATTAATAAAAATTACGGATTAATTCTACTTTTCTCAAATTTGGTTAAATCAAAACGAAATTGTATATTTTTAATTGTATTTGGTATTGAATTCATCACATCAGCTAAAATAAATTTATTAAATTAACTTATATTTTTTTATTGATTCAATAAGACACTGTGTATATTATTTTAATACTATAAAATGTGAAAAATATCTTCCGATTATTAAAATAATCCTTTATCTTATAAAACCTACCCAACTTACTCCTGATTATTGAAAGTATTAATTTAATCCTTAAGAAAAATCAAAAATGTAAAATTAATACGAATAAATATTAAAACTATACGAAAATTGTATAAAAAATGTAACAACCGTTATTTTTCCAGACTTTTAGTATTCTTGTTTTACTATTTCATTATCTCTTCATTGGATTATTTGTCGACTATACATAAATTAGTGATCTTTATTTATCATTAAAATTAGTGTTTTACATATTGATTAAAATTGGTGATCTTTAAATAGTGTTAAAATAATGTTTAACTACCTAGTGTTAAATAATAAATAATAATTTTTAATGATCAACTGAATAATTTTATAAAATAATTAATGGAAGAAATAGCAATTGAAAATGGTTCTGTTCCATGTGAATTACTTGTAAATGATGCAAATATACAAATTGAACAAATTCATTTAGACAATGAGCTTTACCAATTAATTTTCGCCAATTTCGGTTTGCCACTGGAATTTTAAATTGTATTTGCCTGTAAGTATTTCAAATGTTTAAAAATGTGCACAATTAATGTGTTACTAGTGTATATGTATATTCAAAATTGAGCTAGTACATGTTTTATTTAACAAAACTGCGTGATAAATTGTTAACACAATTAACTTAATTCTACATTGCAGCAAATAAAATGAACGTTGAGCACGTTAAATTCATTTATTATGAGGAGTTACAAGAACTTTTTCCCATAGTTAGGGACAGGATTAGCATCCGAGCAAAAATTGATAAATGGCGGTATGAAATGGTACGTGTAATATTTTCTGTAATATTACGTTGCTAAACAACTGTTATTTTTTAAGGGATTACCCAAAGTCTCATCTGTTCGAAACTGCAATTGCAGCAATGTACCTAACGATGATAGGAATTCTCAAAGTAACACCACATCAATTTCCGTTTCAAATACGTTTTCCTCATCTCCAGCATACCCGATCAGTTATATTGATTAGGAACACGAATTGAGTGTGACCTATTTAGAAAAAAATTCTTTTGGATCTTAAAGATAAAATTTTGAGCGATTATTATAGAAAGAAATTATGCAAGCTTATTGTTGATAAGTTTATGGGGCTCAATAGTGCCGCGATGGCAGTAAAGGATGTTTCCTACTACAGTGAACAAATTGTGAAAATTTTTCCAAAAGAACAACTGGTATGTTAAATTAAATAATTTACACTACTAAAATTAATAATAATTGAAACGTTTGAGAATGAGCATTTATTGTTCGAAACGCGTCAAGTATTAATTAATATAAGTCGTTACAAGAATCTTTTGATAAATTTATTTCAAATAAATTATTATGTTACAACTTGAAAATAAAAACCACTTGGGGATCAAAATATGATTATATTTTAATTTTTTAAAATGAATTAAATATACAATTTTTAAAATGTTTATTAAAAAGAACAACTAAATATTCAATGGTTATTAGTTTTTATTAATATTTTTGCCATTTTATATCAACTTTTAGGAAACATATTATATTCCCTCACAAAACGGCCAAACTGCGAAATAGAAATTGTTCGATAAAGCCCATAATATCGCACAATTAGAGCGGAAAAAAGGAAATATCAAATCGCTAAAATATAAACCCAACAGAACGACTTCCAGTCTAGCAGATTATTCTAGCAGATTATGGTCGGAATAATTTTTATGCAGATTATTAATTACTATCTAGCTGATTATGATCGAAATAATATATATGAATTAGCAATAGATGGAAGTAAAAACTGCATATTAATATGCCAGTTATATGAATTACTATCATTTGATGAACATATACAATCTAATGAAATAAAAAAAAGTAATATTTTGGAAGTTTTTGGAATTGAATATTTCAATGTAGAACCGTTTAATACGTATTTTTTGAATGACGGACGTTTAGTTATAAGAAAGAAATATTTAATTATCAGTATGTATATATTACGATAAGATAGTTTAAAAACTTTGAATTATTTTTAAATTGTATATATTTACATTATTATAAAGTATTGAATTAAACAATTATTATTTGAAATACAAATAAATAAGGAAACGCAGTTTGTTTGTTTTAATTATAGTTGAATTACAACATTACTATAAACTAATAAAATCGTTATAAATCGTTGAAAATACACTTTTAAAAGTATTAAAATAATACCAGCTTAAATGAAAAATTCGCCAATGTAAGTATTAAAAAAAACTCGTAACATATTAAATTAATACTTTATTAAATATAAAAATAAACACATTAAATATAATTTTAATCCGATTGTGTATTAATTGAATAGAGAATCTACAGTATCGACTAAACTGCATTTGCGACTTTTACCTCTTTTTGATTAAATTAATAGTAATTGGCGGTTTTTTTCGAACTTTTTAGAGTTAATTTAATACATCCAAATATATTACATTAATAAAAATTTTTGTATAAAAATAATATTTAGCAAGTATTGACCAAAAATAATACGAAAATGTATTAAATAATCGTTAATATTACCCTGAATTTTTCTCAGTGTAGCTCAGGTGTCATTGCGCGACATACGGTTCTGTACCTATACATCTGATTGTGGGCTCGAGTGAATTGAGACTCTAAAGTAGCAAACCACAATTCAGGTTGGTGATGCCAGAAAGGTGTAGGTGTGAAACCCACGGCACCAATGTCGGAGTCGCATTGCATTAGAGGAGGTGTAACATTGCTGCCACAAGGAGTTTGATCATCGGTTGTATTATAATTAGTTTTATTGTTAGCTGCTGCTAACGCGTTAGCCAACATGAGATCTACCTCGTGTTGTGAATAAGTTTTGGGCGTGGAGTCCACTGGATTAGTAGGATCCGGGTTCCCCATAATTATTATTATTATTAAAATTCAATTCGAATTTTTATTAAAAATCAACTATCGTGATGGTTTTAACAACGAAAAAAATAAATTATTGAAAAAAAAATATTAAATATATAAAATTTAAATTCTATCGGAAAATAATTTTTCCCTTGAAAATTTTTTACAAAAAATAAGCTTTACACACTAAAATTAAAATTATTTAATGTAAGTGTACCTTACGTCCAACGTTGCGTGTTTTTATCACGTCGGGGTCACCAGGTTATGGCTGTTGTTGTATAGCGTAGAGTGATTGTGTGTAAATTAAAATAATTCCTCGCAGATATGTATTTTTGGTGGTTTATTTACCATATTATGACATCAATTCTGCGTTCAATCCTTTTTTTCCTTCAATCCAACTCCGATAACTACATCCAACACCACATGAATGTTTCTGGAAGGTGTGTTTTCCTTACAGCTCAATTGATCCGTTAACCAACAACTTATTTCGGGTTATATAATATTCCCGTATGATTACGAAAAACACGACAATATGGTTTTTACGGATTTATTCAACAGCCTATATGTTCCGTTTATCTTATCACATAAACGACGATCTCTTTATATCAAAATTAAAGATACATACGAAAACTTTCTAAGAACTTTCTTATATTCAAGATATGAAAAATTACATCGAATATTTACAACATGTTTTCTTTTTTTTTTTTTTTTTTTTTTTTTTTTATTTTCCAGGATTATTTGGCTTAGGCCTATTGGCCCATATCACCAATTACATAGTCTTATTTAATGTCTAATTTGGACAAGTTTTAATTATAAGAAAATTATATAAAATAAATAATGTTGATTGTATAATATAATGTTTTCTAAGTAAGCACAAAAGGAGAGTATTAATCTTATTCATGTGCGTGGCCTCGTCCAAACGCGGCCGAAGACCAGGGGAGACCCTATCATCCGGAGGAAAGTTGTGAACTTGTTAAACTCTATACATATGTCGAACAAGAACGCAAATTCCCCCATCAAAGTGGATCCACCCCCCACCCCAGCCAACCCCGGACGGAGCACACCAACCCTGCAATGGTCCATAAAAGACAGTGCATGAAACATTCTCTCCCTCAGTGAATTGCCTAATATAATCAATAGTATATAAATTGCTGAACATCAATATTATATAGGAAAATCAGCCAAAATTGGATAGTTTTTAAATTAAATTTCAAGATTACTAAAAACTATAGTAAAATAGGGTAATTCAGAAATAAAACTCTCTACTATTTGCTAATCTCAGGTAGCTCATGTAGATTGGATTAATTTTGTATATTATTTATAATATTTAATTGTTTGTTTGCTAATCGATTTGTTATATTTAATGAGAAATCTAATCGAATTATATAATTATTTCATGTAGCTTATATTGTACCGTGATGGTTTGATATATACTAGGATATTGACTAATTCATTGATTATCTTAAGCCACTTAATTTCCTAAATCTAATAATATATAATCTAATAAGATATAGATTGATTGTAATAGTATATTGTGAATTTTCTATAAATTATTTATAGATTCCATATTACTTATTAATACTGATTAATTCAATTATTTATAATGCAAATGAGGTTATGATACTATTTAATTAATTACTATAATTCCATATGAATTTTCTATAGATTAATTATAGATTAATTTAATGCTAAAAAATACTAAGTATTTTTATTTATTTTTTTTTTTTTGATAGTGAATTCAAATATAATTGTATTTATTATAACAATTAAAGATAATATTGGTTATGATCCATGTTTAATTACATGATTTTATAAAACTATTTCCTTAAAATATAAATTCATAGTGGATAAAAATATTTCCTTAAAATATAAATTCATAGTGGAAATCTTAACAAAATTGTTTATAAATCCCAATGATACTCATTAAAACTAATTGATATGATTATATATAAAGCAAATAAGTTTGTGATTAATTTAATTTTTTCTTTTTTTTTTTTCTTTTTTGATTGAATACATTAATTCATAGTAAACAATATCAAAATTGTACAACGACAGATTGGTATAAATTGATCCTGTTTATGCTAGGACAAATTACTGTGTTCAACATTGTTCTAGAATATAAGTTGATTATATGCAATTTCAAGCAACGTAGTCTTGATCATAACGGTTCCATATATTAATGAAATGAGAAATTTGTTACAAGAGGTCACTGATGTAGTTTGATATAATTTGAGGCTATATACATAATAATAATTCCGGTACAATGCAATACTAAGGCTAATATTCTTGTAAATTCATACATTAATTTATACATAATTATAATTCCAGCACAATGGAATATTAAGGCTCAATATCCCTAAAAATTCATATATTAATTTATAACATTTCCAAGTAGCTTATATTGGTAATGTAAAGTATATATGTTTTAGATTCTGTAAATGCAAAGAGAGGGTGAGGATCATCCCCCGAATTCTCGGTTGAGGGAATACCATTCAGAACCACCTGTTGATTTCTTTTAGGAAGTCAATAATCATCATAAGTTGATTTTCATCGTTAGATTTAAGGATTTCTGTGAGCTGTTTATCGATTAGGGTAGGGTATTTAGTTCTTGAACTATTGTAAATTTCACAAACGGATAAAACGTGTGTGGCGTCATCGCGGACATTACAGTTGCTACACTTGTCGTCAGGTATTTTTTTTATTAATTTTAGGTATTGTAACGATCGCAATAATCGCAAAACAATAATAAAATCAAATTCCTCTTTGTTTTCAATTCAATAGAAAGGTATTACATTAATTTCCGTTCATTTTTACATTAATAGTACTTCTAAAATTTTCCCAACTTAACTGCTAATTGATTTTGAATATATTATAAAAAGCCAACGAACGTACTAAATTTTTATTTCCAATACTAATGAACAGACGTCGTTGTTAATCATTGCTGAATTTCAAGTATTACCCGATTTTGTTTGGACATCATAAGATGTCAAAAGCAAAATCACATTTTGCAATTTTTAAAAAACATTCATTCCATTTTGGTGATTAAAAAGAAAATGTTCTATTGTTCTTGTTTTAAAACATTAAAAATAAACATAGCTTATAGTTAAATAGAATTAAATTTTGTGTCTGGAAACATAAAGAATATTTTCAAATAAATTTTTACAACAGTTTCATCTGTCAAGACAAGTAGAAGTTTTTTAATTAATTAATTTCTCGTGTTGTTATTTTTAATAAAAATTAAGTTATTTCTTATCAATATATTTGAGAAAGTTCAAGTGCGATTACTAATTAGAAAAATGAATACTGGAAAACAATATGCGAAAGGTTAATTATTGTATGAAGTAAAATAATTTTGATCCAATTTCTATGATCAAAACAAAAATGTTTGTTGCATCTAAAGAATAAATGATAATGATGTCTTGGAAGGATTTTTTATGTCCGATTTGTAAAGAAGATTTAAAAACACCAGAACGCCTAACATCACACGTCGAGAATTTGCACTCAGAAGAACAAGATTTATTGAAACCATTGAAAGATATTTTTAGTATTGCAAGGAAAAAAATATATAAAAATTATTGATGAAACAGTGGAATTAGCAAGAAATTTTGATGAACCAGATCACCAATCAACGGTTATATTTAAGGTATTTGTTGTAAATATGTATATTGGTTTTAATTTAAATATTAAATATTGGAATGTCAAGATAAATTAAACAAAATAAGAGATTCCCAATCTCAAGGGTTTGTACCGGGGGGGGATAAATAGATATCCGGCGTGCTAGGAAAATTTCCAGCATAACATATTAGTACCAAAGGTCCAAAGTTACAACGTAGCGCCGAACAAAAAGGGACCCGTTAGCTTAATTACAGTTATATTATTTGGTGGGAAATTTCCAGTTTGGGCGTTGGCAAGCCGGTTTTTTTTTGAAAAAAAACTTTTTTTTGTGGAACATTTTATATTATTATATTTATATATTTATATATTAATTGATCATTTCAATTTAGATTAATTAATATCTATATATAGTTTATTTTCGCGTCGGTTTATTTGGCTAAATTTTGTTAAAAAGCTAGAGGGAAAAATAAAGGTTTAGTTTCTAAGGTGTTCATGTGTATATTTATCATAAGTACTCTAAATTTATATTTTCAAAATTTAAAGAATTCCGCGTTTCTCTGTGTAAGTTTTGGGATAAACCAGTTATTGGTTTCGTTTTCGTTTTGATTAGGAAATTATATATTTGGAATTTTGATAAGAATGTATACAATTATGAGGGGTCAGGGGTTAATAAGGAGGTGTCGGCCAGGTGGGTTTGAGCCCTGGATGAATGAGGTGGATGGGAGAGCGAATGAGGAGAGAAAAGAGAGAATGATTGAGGCGAGGAATGTAGTGGATGGAATGATAAATGTGATTCTGGATGAAGTAAAACATAAAATATTTTTGGAATTGATGGATGATATTTACGAAGAAAAATATGATGAGTTTCTGGATGATTTGATTTGTGAGATAGTGAATGAGGAGTTGAATGGGGTGAATGAGGAAGCGGATGAGATGGATGAAGTGACTGAGGAAGTGAATGTGGGCTGGCGTGAGAGAAGGAGGATAAATAGAAATAGGAGCTCTCACCTGAAGAGGAAGGAGAGGAGAAGAAGGGAGAAGGAGAGTCGCTTGGTCGTGGAGCTGGGAGCTTCCTCGACCAAGAGTACTCAAACGGAGGAGCTGGTTGAGGGGGTTCCCATCTCACCGACCACGCGACAGGAAGAGGAGTGGTCTGGTCCAAAGGAGGCCCCTGTTCCTCATTGTATAATTAGTTAAGACTAATTTTTTTTTAATTTTGAAAAAAACCGTTTTGGGACAGCAATTTTTTTGGAGATTGTTTTTTGTGCTGTCATTTGCTTTTAGTAATACTAATTGTTTTTTTTATTTGGAAAAAAGAAAACCGTTTTGGGGAAGCAGTTTTTTTTTTGAAATTTTTTTATGCTACCATGTACATATTGTACATATAATTGTTTATATATTGTACATATTTTTGGATGATGCAATTAATTTATATATGAAATTAATTGTATGTTTTTTTGATTATGGTTAGATTTACTAAGTGTTTAGCTGGCTTTTTTTCAATGCACTCATACGCGATCCCCATATTCGTCATTGGTTTAATGTGAGTTACAATTTCGAGGTATTGATTTGTGTATTATTCACACTATGGAGTGGATGTCAATGGAACATGTCTCATTACAGTTCTATAAACTTTTGAACTTATACGGAAATGTTGAAATATTTTTATTTTGGCTAATATAATGTTCATTTTTGGCCAAAACGACTTCTATTGCAGTACGCCTTATTAGATTTTATGATTTGTACATGAATTATTTTGTGTATCTCATATATATATACAAAATAGTTTATGTCAAACCTGAAAGTCTAGGTAGGTTTTTTATTGCAACACAATTCGTTTGGCGAAAGAATTTTTTGTGGTTAAGTCATGTTTTGATGAGTTTTAGGATGTTATTGACGTAATAAAGGTTAACATTGACCAAACAGTTTTTCAACAATTTTATATAAGTTTAAGTCTTTCGTCACTACTATCAAAGTATTATTGGTCTATGTTTATGGAAGTACATTGAAAATAATTAATTCCCATTAGCTTTATGGAGTGGGCCGGATCCAGATCGGTATCTTCACATTTGTCATCATATTGATCCGCTGACGTAGGTATACATATCTCGTATGAGTCCATTTTAGTTACCATTTTTAAAATTATTTTTATTGCGATTAATTTTAAAAAGTGGTATAAATATAGAAATAATTATTTTTAGCTAACATTTATTTTTGTTTTGAATACAATAAATAAAGCGAAAGATTTGACCTGAACAAATATATTAGAATTAATAATTTAAAAATTAGTAAGCTTAGTTTTGAATTTAAGATAATCGTAATTTTTTTTAAAATTACCAATTTATTATTTAGTTTGAAGATTAAATTTAATTAATTTCATGTAAAACTTTATTAACACGTATTATGTATTTCATGTTTCGATTTAGCATTTTTAAATAAGAAATTATTTAGATTATGGATAAGTTATATATTATTTAGGTTTATTGATTCACTTTTCCCAGCGGTAGGCCTAAAAAGCCATCCATAGAGCTTCACTCTTTAACATTGATGTCGTTCTTAGATCGTCTATGGCCATCGGGGTTATGCGATCGAAGAACATTGGTTTCTTCTCTTCATTCGGCGAGGAAGTCCTCAGGGACGAGGAGTGGTGTTGCTGTGTTTGTACTTAGGTGCAAACCAGTAGTACCATTCTTTGCTCAGAGGCTTCTTCGGTGTAATGAAGAGAAGAACCAATTGTACTTTGCTTTCAGGATCAGAGGCTTCACCTCATACAAATTCAAAAACTTACCATTTTTTTCACTTAGCTTTTACAATAGAACAATCTTTCATGGAGTTTAGGTTTTGAAGTCTGGTGCTCGGGAGCGTTCTTCAACTTTCGCATTAGGTTTAGTTGTAATTTATTTGTAGGTTAAACAAGCACAACTGGGTCAGTAGAAATGGACCTAGTGTCTAATCGTGACAGTTGTGATTGTTTTATTAGGTTGGGGAGAATCTGTTCTGTAGAATCTGGTCGTTAGGGGCTTTTCCAGTAGGTTCTCACATGCATTGTTGGAGTGGGCTCGCGAACGCGATATTTTAAATTTAAACAATATGGATATTGTAGCCATACTTACTTTTTAAATTGTCTCCAGACGAATCTTGATTTTTGGAATCTCTTATATTATTAAATAAAAATAAAATAAATCAAACAAATTTTTCAAAAATTAAATAAATAAAATTTTTTATTAAATAAATTAAATTTTCGTAATTAAAATAATTTTAGGTAAATAAATGATTTTTTCGTAATTTAAGTTAATTTTAGGTAGCTAAATAAAATAAATTTTCTTAATAAGCAAGACATCAAGATATAAATAAATATTTTAATTTTTTTTAAAAATAAATCAATATTTCAAAGTTAGGACGGTGCATCCAATAAATAAACATCCTTTCTGAATAATTTTCATTTTTTTCAATTTTTTTAAAAATAAATAAATATATTTTAGGGGTGCTATCGTCAATAACTAAATTTAGGTATATATAATTATTTCAGTATATCTGAAATTAAATAAATAAATTATACTTTTACATATATAATGTTTTAGGAATTTTTGTGAAAGATTCAGCAAAGATTGGCTACGACGGTGGTCCTTTTTGTTCCTTTATAAAGTTTGTTTTTACAAGAAAATCTTGTATGTTTTCGAATGGGGCGTTCGTTGTTTTTTTTCGTTTTTGTGCTTTCATCCTTTTTACATTTCCGTCGTACTGGCTCCATTTTTTTTTGTTGAGAGTTGGTTTTACTATTGTTGGTGATTGCGAGTCATGATTTTGCGGGTTTTACCATCGAAATCTCTAGCGTCTGTTTCCTATATACCAAGCCTAAGTTTTTCAATATATTTTTTTTATAAAATTAAATTTAGTGTTAGAATTATTAGTTGTCATAAATTAAACATCTATTCTTAATCATTAGTTATTATAGTTATAAATTTAATTCTCGGTTTTTAGAATTTAAATAGGTGTTATATTTAATATTACTTAGTTATTATAATTTTTTTTATTAGTTATTAGAATTTCTATTATTAGTTTAAGTTTAATAGTGCTTTGGTGGTTTTCTGTCATGGAGGGGATGGCGACGTTTTTGTGATTTCAAGAGTAGAAATCTTGGTTTCTACCTTGAATTCATGGTGTAACGATCGCAATAATCGCAAAACAATAATAAAATCAAATTCCTCTTTGTTTTCAATTCAATAGAAAGGTATTACATTAATTTCCGTTCATTTTTACATTAATAGTACTTCTAAAATTTTCCCAACTTAACTGCTAATTGATTTTGAATATATTATAAAAAGCCAACGAACGTACTAAATTTTTATTTCCAATACTAATGAACAGACGTCGTTGTTAATCATTGCTGAATTTCAAGTATTACCCGATTTTGTTTGGACATCATAAGATGTCAAAAGCAAAATCACATTTTGCAATTTTTCCATTCCATTCCATTTTGGTGATTAAAAAGAAAATGTTCTATTGTTCTTGTTTTAAAACATTAAAAATAAACATAGCTTATAGTTAAATAGAATTAAATTTTGTGTCTGGAAACATAAAGAATATTTTCAAATAAATTTTTACAACAGTTTCATCTGTCAAGACAAGTAGAAGTTTTTTAATTAATTAATTTCTCGTGTTGTTATTTTTAATAAAAATTAAGTTATTTCTTATCAATATATTTGAGAAAGTTCAAGTGCGATTACTAATTAGAAAAATGAATACTGGAAAACAATATGCGAAAGGTTAATTATTGTATGAAGTAAAATAATTTTGATCCAATTTCTATGATCAAAACAAAAATGTTTGTTGCATCTAAAGAATAAATGATAATGATGTCTTGGAAGGATTTTTTATGTCCGATTTGTAAAGAAGATTTAAAAACACCAGAACGCCTAACATCACACGTCGAGAATTTGCACTCAGAAGAACAAGATTTATTGAAACCATTGAAAGATATTTTTAGTATTGCAAGGAAAAAAATATATAAAAATTATTGATGAAACAGTGGAATTAGCAAGAAATTTTGATGAACCAGATCACCAATCAACGGTTATATTTAAGGTATTTGTTGTAAATATGTATATTGGTTTTAATTTAAATATTAAATATTGGAATGTCAAGATAAATTAAACAAAATAAGAGATTCCCAATCTCAAGGGTTTGTACCGGGGGGGGATAAATAGATATCCGGCGTGCTAGGAAAATTTCCAGCATAACATATTAGTACCAAAGGTCCAAAGTTACAGTATTTGTTATCAAAGGCATGGCCTGTGCGTAATCTTGTTATTAGTTTTATACCTTCCGCATTTATGCTTGATGTATTATAGAACCATGGTTTAGAATTTATCTTCTCATTTAAGTTAATCCTATGAGCTATGCCTTTTTGTTGAGTATTGTTGACAAAATCTATATTCCATTTATGGTACATTAGTTTGTTAAGGATTTTTATACATTCATTGATTGGGATTTTTGATTCGATTATATCACCCAGTATGGTGTCCCTTTTTGCAGCATAATCCGCTTTATCGTTACCATTTAAATTGATGTGACCAGCAAGCCATAGTAATTTAATGCATATGTTTTTATCTTTAATAGAACTCCAAATCAATCTTTCATAAAATTTGTAAATATCCTGATTAGAGTGGATAAGGGATTTACAAGCGCTAAGTGAATCAGAGATGATGCAAACTTCTTTCAAATTATAGTTTAAGGCTAGTTCTATCCCAAATTTGATAGCTATTAGTTCGAGTGATTTTATAGATACTTCCTCAAGTACTTTATATGATTTAGATATATCCTTGTTACTGTAGTAAAGGGAAAATCCTCTATTCCCATTTATTATTGAACCATCTGTGAAAATTTTATCTTGTTTAAAGGTGTGGAGAAATTCTAAAGCACTTTTTCTTAAAGTGTGAATGTTTTTGTCTTCTACGAGCTCAATTGATTTATGGAACTCTATATTGATGGTTAGATTCTTTATTTTTTTTATATTCAAGGATTTGTCTTGTTTAGGTCGTATTGGAATTTTTTCCATCCACAATTTATATTTCTTGTATAGGCAATTGAGGTGGTTGGTACATTTATCTCTGCATATCCATTTCCCAATCATGTTGTTTTTATATATACATTTAATGATGTAATCCAAATTAAATTTTTCTGTTTTTAGGTAAATGGGTAACTCGCCTGCTTCTGCGATGACAGCAGTAATTGGTGTACTGTTGATCAACCCCAAACAAATCCTCATGCTTTTATTTAGAATGGTCTGCATCGTTTTGAGGTTACATTTACTGGTGGTCAAGATAGATCCGTATCTGATTCTGCTTTCGATAAGGCTTTTATGAATATTAAGCATGGTAAGGGGATGAGCCCCGCCTTTTTTCCTGCCAAAAATTTTTAGGATGTTCAAGACCTTATTACAATTATCCTTTATATGTTTGTGGTGCAGCTTGAAATTCAATTTTGAGTCAATTATAAATCCCAAAATTTTTATGTGACTCGAAATGTTTAACTCAGTGTTGTTGTGTTTGATAATTTGAGGTAGTATTTGACTTCTTTTATATGGGACGATCATAATGTGAGTCTTGGTAAGATTCATATCTAGTTCTAGTTTTTTCAATAAGTTTGGGAAATCAATTAATGTAGTTTTAATATTTTTTTCGATCAGCTGGTCATTGTTATTTCTTATAATAATATTTATGTCGTCGGCATACTGAATAATTTTTATATTATTATTTTCCAACTCATATAAAGGCAAGGAATAGATATTGAATAAAGTTGGACTGAGAGGGTCGCCCTGAGGCAGCCCCTCACTCGTTGTTATGTTAACTGAAATATCGTGGCTCTCGAAAGTTATTATGTTGATTAAGGATTTGTATATCCATTCAATATATTTCATAGGAAGGTTATATTTCATCATTATGTCAATTAAAATAGTAAGTTTAACCCTGTCAAACGCTTTAATTAAATCCACAGATATAATTATGGAAGTGTATCCGCCTTTTTTGTTATCTTCCAGGATTTTTAATAAGTGAACAATAAAGTCTTTAGTTGATGCCTCCTTTCTAAACCCATACATTTTGAAAGGAAGTAAATTATGTTTGTTCATATAGTTGTTTAATTTATGGTTAATTGTCTTAGCCAGTATTTTATATAGGGTAGACAGTAGTGTTATGGGCCTGTAATTTTTATAATCTTTCCAGTTAGTATATGGTTTTAGGATAGGAATTATTTTTAAGTTTTTCCATTTTGAGGGGAAGATTTTATGTTTCCATAAGTAATTTAGGTTATCTGTGATTTTTTTGATGTGAGTCATGTTTAGACTTTTAAGAATTTTATAGGAAATGTTATCCATGCCGGCTTTTGTATTCTTACTATTGTGAATAATCTCTTGCACATCTTCAGCTTTTAATATATCTTTGTTGTTGATACTGATGGGAAATTGTAATTCGTCTGTAACATTGGTATAACCATCCTTTACATGAATTGCTAGGAAGTTTCTGATACATTCAGCCGAGTCGAATATGTTGATGTTATCATTAAAAGTCTTATTGAAAATTTTATATGATATAAAGCCAATGTCTTGAGAGGGGTTAATTTCATCCAAAAACGTGTTCCAGCATTTCCTCTTTTGTATTTTTATCTCTTTTTTAAGGGCTTTGGTTGAGTCAATAAGTTCGGTTTTGGCAAAGGTGCTATAATTATTTTTGTTATAGATTTTTAATTTGTTTCTTTTTATTTTCCATAACCTTTCCAATTTCTCGGACCACCAGTATTTTGGTTTGAGAAAGGGTGAATCCCCCCTGAAGGTTCTGGAGTTCCTCCTAATGATGTCCTCAATGCATGTTTCATAATCGATATAATCAAGATTGTCCGGCAAAAGGTCATTAATTTCCTCTATAATTTTTTTGTGATTTACACAAGTTTTTATTATACTGGGATGTTTACTGATGAGTTTAGTAATGTTTTCATAATGGGTAGATGATCGGAATTACCTATTTTAGTTTCTTCTATTTCCCAAGTAATGGAGCTACTGATGTCTGTAGAAGATAGTGTGATATCTATAGCCGATGATTCTCCGTTAATCCCCAGTCTGGTGTGTTGTCCATTGTTTAGGATAAAGAGTTTGGATTGGGTTATGGAGTTGGAAAGGTGTTTCCCACGGATATTACTTATACCTGTATGGTCCCAAAGTGAGTCCCTGCCATTGATGTCTCCCATTAATATAAGATTACTTACATCATTGATTTGGTCTAAAGTTTTAGCGAAGTTATTGTGTGCATCGTTGAGGTTAATATTTGGAGGGATATATATACCGCAGAGGTTTACTTTATTATTAGAGGTATCTTTTACCGAAATCCTTATAGTTTCAATAGGGGAGAAATTGTTGAATTTTATTTTAGAGACATGTATGTTTTTTTTAGTGATAAAACCTACCCCACCATAACTGTCCTTCCTATGTTTTATGTAGACATTGAAATTTTTAAAGTTTATAAGATCATATTTGTTAGTCCAGGTTTCGCAAATGAATGTAATGTCAATATTGTTTTTATCCAGGAACATTTCAAGCTCATCCTTATTAGATTTGAGGCTTCTTATATTAATCTGTAACAATTTGCAATTCATAGTGATTTCTTTGTGGGGTTGTCTTTGTCAGGATTGATGTGATCGATATCGTTAATTATATTGATGGTATTATTGAGATTTTTTATGTGGTTGAGAAGATCTATAAGGATCATTTCGTTTTCTCCATGTTGAGTATTTGTACCGTCCAGTTTATTACTGGTCGTTTGAATAAACATATTAATTTCTTTGATTTTGGAGAGATTGAGTTTGAGTGTTTTAATGTCTTCTTTTAGGGAGTCTAAATCTTTTTCCATGTTAATCAGATTCTCTATGTGGCCCTTATATTTCTGAACCTCTATGAGCAGTTTTTGTATTTCTTCGTCTTTTCTTGAACCATCGTTCCCGTAGGAGTAATCTTCTCTGTTGTTAGGACTTCCATTGCGTTCTGTGGGCCTGTGGTCCCATGTATAATAATTTATCTTGTTATTCGCTTCATGGTAAGTGCATTTTTGGATGGTCATGATTTTTTTAATGTTTAATTGGTGCCGGTGCATCTCACAGAATCTATAGTTGCTGGGGTGGTTATTGTTGCAGAATTTACACAGATAATCATTAGGACAGTTTGCGGCAGTATGATCCCTACTCGTACATCTAAAGCATTTCTCTCTGCCTTTACAAAATTTGTATAGGTGCCCATAAGTAAGGCATTTGTTACAGAAAAGGGGATTAGGAATGTAGTATTCAATTTTTCTCCTAACATTGAGATAAAAAAGTTCCGAAGGTAGACTATTACCTCTGTATGTGATTTTGATTGCCTGAGTGGGTTCGGGTTTTTGTTCTTCGAAAATCCATCTATTGATTCTATCAATCCTGATCATTCCTTCCTTTGAGAAGCATGTCAAGAAATTTTGTAAATCAACTTCTAAGGGTATGTTATTGACAAAACCCGTTGTTTCCATTAGGAAATTAGGGATGTAAATTTTATATCCTTCCTTATTTAAAGATTTGTTGTCAAGAATATTGTTAGCTGTTATCCAATTTAGCGTTTGAACCTTTACTTTATTTTTCCCGAATTGCACGACATTAATAATTGAAGTAATTTTATTTTCTTTAATGGCCATGGCAATCAAAATATCACTCAAGTTGGTCCCTTCGAAGACGACCCAGAACGGTCCTTTGTCCTCCTCAATATATCTATTTATTTCTAAATTCTTTTCATTGTTGATGGTGGGATCCATAATATTGGTCCCCACTTCGATGGTGAAGCTATTAATACTGTAGTTATCATCCTCATTTACCTTTGATGAGCTGGTTTCAGATTCATCAGAAGTATCCTCGATATATATGTCCTGATCCTCCACGATCTCCAACGTGGAAGATTGTTTATCTTTCAATGATTTTAATCTGCAATACTCTTCATGTGTAAGAATGTCTTCATCCAGTCTATTATTTAAATCCTTTTTGGTTTTAATATTTGTTTTAATACCTTTGATTTTCTTCGTACTAGAATTAATCTTATTTAAATTTTTCATTTTATTACCCATTTTAATTATAGTTAGTCTAAATGGGATCCATAAGGTCAAGTGACTTATTATAAAGCCTGATCAATCAGGGCCTTTTAATATTAATTAACAGTTATTATTTCAGAAAAGTAATATATTTTAATTAGTATAGGTATGAGTAATGCTAAAAAAGAGCATATTATTAAATTTTATTGAAGGTGATATCACCTCTACACTAGTAGGTATGAAAAGAAAAAAAAAAAAAGAAAAAAAAGAAAAAGAGCCAATCGTACAAAAATTATCAGGGACGACTTACTTAATCATTGAACGAAATACTCAATAAATCAATCAAATCTTAGGCACTATTAGCAGTGTGCATGAAAGTGCATATAATCAACAACCATTGACGCGATCTTAATTTAGTAAAATGGAATTATAGACAATTTTGATTTAAATTTGTATGGGTCGTTAAAAAAAAAAAATACCAAATCCCACAAAAATATCAAAAGTAGATTGAATGTATCATGGGGATATACATCAAGATGACAATTATTTAAATCTAGTTTACAAGTTAGATATTGCATACAATTACAATTATACCATTAATAAAATTAAAAATTAAATAGAAACGAATTCACCTGGTGGTCCTTAAGAACCTTATATATTGGCTGATGGTTCCTTGATAGGATGATGAATAAATTTCCAATCATATACTTATGTTGGATTGATGGATTTTGTTATTGCTATTATGGTTCTTGCTTAGCGTTAATTGTATTGAATAAGTATGGTTATGCGGTGAAATGGTGGCCGAATCCTTGTAAATATATTCTTGATGGTGTGATAAAATATTTTTCAATAGAATATGATGCGTGTAGTCTAATTAATATCGAATCTCCAATTTTCCAGCTTGAGAGTGGAAGACTGCTAGTCCAAATATATGGCTATTTAAGTTACAAATTTACATTATTATTCTTGAGGATAACTCAAGAACCCATCAAGAGCCATGATAATTAAGCCTCAATTGGTAAGAAGATGTAGATTGTTGTCCTAACTTGTTATTGCAACTCACAATTGAAAATTATTTTCAATAATAACTTGTTTAAATTAAAGAAATAAAAATAAAAATATTTATTATAACACATTTTAAATAATTTTAAATTCCACGAATTTTAATAGATCAAAATTGACGACCTGCCTTTTCGGTAGACCGGACAGAAGTGTTTTCTTTTTTATAATCAAATCTGTCAATTTTTTGACTATGCGTAATAATAATCATTTTACAAAAATTATTAAAGCTAGTCGCAACCAACACTTTAAATTTAAAAAAAAATTAAAGCTAGTTCGCCACATACTCGGCTGTGATAGCGTTTGAAATATGGTTTGACAACGATGGATTAAGAAAAATTACATTTATGTAGGGTAATAAAATATAAAATAAAACTAGAAAATAACAGTTTTTGTAAAGCAAATACTTTATGTTTTTGTTAAAACATCATTCTAAAGCCTTTTTATGCGTAGTGTTAGTAAAAATATTCTAATCATTGATATGAAATTCGATGATCAAATTCAGTGTATTTAAGGTTATTTGTACATATTTTAATGCAACACTTCATTTTTATGAATAAAATACTGCACAAATACTGATAATTGATTTGGAAAACATTAATTTAAACTTTAATTTTTATAAATTTTGTTTAATTTGAATATCTCTAAGTAGAATTTCGGATAAAAGCTATGATTTTATTTTAAAATTCAAAACGAAATATGTCAAATGTCATGGATGAAGAACGCACAGATATACAAATAACATACTTCAAAAAATATTCGTGTAGCCACACGTAATTATTCTTCCTTATATAGTAGCCGTGTTCGATTTGACTGAAGCAATTTAAGCAACTGAGAAATTCAATGCAATTGTTGTTGTTTTTTCAGTTGTTTCAGTCAAATCGAATGCACCTATTTATTCAATGACACATTCAAACATGTAAACAATTCTCACTTCAATTTTAAATCTCAATACACACAAATTAAATATAAGGAACACACAAAAGTATTAATAATGTTCATTTTTATTTATGTGCACAAAATATTATTTTTATACATATACATATTACATACTGTTCATTGCTTAACAGTTTTGAAGTATAATGCGCATATACCATAAAACGTCTGCACAGTTTTTAAATAGAGTGCACACATACTATTAATTGTCTGCACAGTTTCGAAATACTGTGAAGCAAAGTATTGTTTTTTACAAGTATTAACGAAATTTTGAATAAAACTATTCACAGATACTATTGATGTTCTGCACAGTTTTGAAATTAGAATAGCAAAATCGGATTTGTATGTTTATGATTGTATGTTTATGATATTTTGAGTGTGTATATTTTTTATGTTGAGTAATGAGTATGGAGAATAAATTTTAGAATTCTATGGAATAGGAGATTGAACAATTTTTTTTAACCATTAATGAATTTAAAAAGTAATGAATGAAATAGTAAAAATTAGGTCCATGAAATAAAAACTAAATTTAAAAAAACCTTTTGAATGGATAATAAATTTGTTTGTTGGGAGTATAATTATATGTTTTTTATTTTGTTTTTCCTCAATTAAAATAGTTATTCAGTTATTAGTTATTCAATTAAACCCATATTTTGAATTAATAGTAGATTACGATTAGAGCATGGTTGATCAATCGTTTCTAGGAAAAAACGATTAGCGATTAATTGTTCGTTTTTATCTCGATTATTCGATTAATTGTGGTTTTTATATCAACATTTTTTTCGTATTATGATCGTAATAAAATTTTTTGTTAATTCAATGAAATTGCAAATTTTCTTTCTGAAGATGTAAACCGTAACCTGTAAAAGAAAAATTTTTGGTTTTTAAGAAATAAAGCAAATTTAATAATACAATAAAAATATCAATTCATATTAGTTTTTGTGTTTGTTTTTGTTGTGTTAAGTTAAAAAGCGATATATACTTAAACATTGTGTGGAATCAACAAGGCTGATTGCCTACATTGAATTAACAAATAATTTGAGATTCCACTGCACTCCGAACCAATGTTATAATTTTCATTTAATAAAAAACAAAAAAAACCATTGTATTATGTATATATTACATTAAAATTCATTTCCATTATTGCCGTTACTACTATAAACAAAAACATTCATCGGTATAATATTTAATTATTTTCATTCAGGAGATATGATCGTAATAGGCATAGTTTATCAATTAGTTCATCATTTAACAATTAGTCAAAAATATGCCACTCGCGTTCAAGCTCCGTTCGGCCTCAACCGAAGTCGGAGGTACGCTTTAAAATGCATTGTGTATTTTTTCCAACATATAAGTTTGCACTTTACTCTACTTAAACACCATCATTTCCCTTTTTATAGATTCTAAATTGTTTGTTTTCGAACAGGACCCAGTGGTCCAGATAACTGCTTTTTACACACTTTTATTTAACTTGACTCTTGAGAGCTTTGATGGGTGGAATTTTGTGATTCATTTTTCAGTAACTTGCCATTATGTGATTGATCCCAAATTGAAAAGACAAGTTTGTTGAAGCAGTCAGTACATATTTCTAAAACTTTTAAAGCAAAAAACTTTATAAATCTGAAGAAAAAAAATTCAAATTTTTCTTCACTCTGAAAGACCTTAAAGAATTGCACTGAAATCCCCATAAACTGGTTGACTCATTTTGAGCGAAGGAATTTTGGTAATACTGTGTATATCATTATAATCATAGACATCATACATGTTTGTGTCATTTTATATGGATAAAAGGCCTTACATTATAAATAATGAACACAAAAAAATTATTGGAATTAAAAATATTGGAATAAAACTGTTGTATTTACATATATGAATTTGTATATATATGTTTTTTTTCTTTGTAGTTGTCGTAATGCAAGTTTACCGTGTCTGCAAGTCATTTCATTCATCTTGTAGTTAGTATTAAGTCTAGTTTACCCGAGGCGAGTAAACGTGCGAGTTGAGTAGGCGAGTTACTGTAGTACAGTAGCTGGCATCGTGTGAACACAAAAGGCGAGCCACTCGCATGTGCGAGTATGACAGTAACTGCCGGGCGAGCTACTACAGCATATTTTGTTTTTACTTGCCACTCGTCTTCCCCTTTCACATTGAAAAAATATGGTCGTCTTGTATTCGGTTGATTGCGACTTCTTTTATGTTTCGTTTTATTTTTTTATATGATTTTATGAGCTTATAGACATTTTATGATTTTATAGACATTTGTTTTTTCAGGTCTTTATTTAATATTACTTTAAATAGGTTAAAAAAATTAATGAAAATAAAAACATGGCTTAGTATAGTTAAATTTTTTCCTTGATTATTTTTGGTTTATTGTTTTTTACAAAATATTTTTAAATTTATAAAAAATAAATAGTAAATCTATTTATTTAACAAGGCGAAGGGATTAGTCTTCGATTTTGGATGTGGGATCCTAAAGGTTAATAATGTTCAGATGCCACTACTTGTGAATAAGGCAGAGTCAATAAATATTGGCAGCGATGAGAAACTATGCAGTGCAGATGAAAATCCAGAACCATCATCCAAACAGATGACGGAAAGAAACGTCAACCGACGCAGACGTTTGAACAAACGCCGAAAGTTAAAAACGAAACAAGTTCAGGTCCGGTACGAAGTGAGCAATGTAAATGAAGTGGTTCAAATAGCTGCAAACGGGGACGAATCGCAGCTGAAAATGAGAATGGTTCAGAGATATGGCAATGTGAAACACTCAAAGGGAAAAGATAAGGAGGACTTTAGAGATAATGAGAATCCATACTCATCACGGTGGGCTGATATAAAACAAAGTAATGGCCAAGGACTTAGAAAGGAACCGGAAGTAATTCTAAACAGCCTGGGAAATAGAAAAAGAAAAAAAAATGTTTGGATTCAACAATTGGAGGAGAGATCTAGATCCTGTTCGGGACGAAGTGGAGGGTAATGTTACGATTACAGAAAAATCTAGACGATTAAAGAAAACTCTAGACGATTAAAGAAAAATCTAGACGATTACGGTCACTTCTAGGAAAATCAAATCAACAAAATACTACAACAGATTAATGAAATGAATATTGTTGTTGTTGTACATATTCTTAGAATTAAGGTCTACATAAACAAATGATTTTATGAATCAAATCAACGTAACGTAAAATAATCGAATATTCTAATATTTTCTCAAGGTTTCTAAAAAGTGACTTAGAAATTTCTAGAGATTAAGCAGAATGTATATAAGGAAATTGCCTCTTGTAGTTTTTAATTAGTTTTATTTTAAACTTGTGACGGTGAAGTTAAAATTATAAAAGTGATATTTAAAATTAGTATTTGTAAATAAAGTTATAAGTGTTATTGAATAGAAATATTTGTGTATTATTTTGAACGTGGTGTACTGGAAATTTCTACAATAAACCGTTGGAGTTTCTGAAGCTGTTGAAAGAATATTCTAGTTAGGAATATTGTTTCCTGTTGTTGTGGAACAATTAAGAAGTTGTATACTTAATAAAACCTGGTGCGTTTGCTTACTAATCAGTGATCGAACTCAGAAAGAGATTGGGAATTGCGTTTATCGAATTGTGAGTTAGGCCAATTCCAAGTAAGGTTGGAAAAACGTAACAATATATTATAATTTTTTTAATACCCAAAATTTTAAAACCATCCTCATTCTAGTTAGCACGGTATTTTCGAATATTCAGAGACCTAAACTTAATTTAGAATTCTCATCCTAGCTGGCATGC